>PNEQ01016037.1:102106-125205 GCA_003012365.1 Medauroidea extradentata
CCCTTTGAGTCCTCCACGTCCTTGGTTGAGGTGGGTGTTGAACCCACGAGGTGCTGGTTTTAACAGGAAATGCCCAGACGGAGCAACGCTCAAAATAATACAAAACGTACGTCTGGACTACGTTTATTGTTCCCGATAACGTAAGATAACATGGACTCGCGTACGTGAAGCGGATCCCCCTCTCGACGCCTGGGGTGGCAAACACAGTGAACAGCGATATTGCGCGACTATAACACTAAAATGAACATAAATCCTCGGGCGAACTTTGAGTCTACGAGGTTTGGGCAGTACTGCTACGTAAAGTTCCGTACTAAACAGATTAAATGAATTTGATATTGTCCTTACACGATGGATGCAGTATGAACGCGAAGGCCCAGGAGCCGCGGCGTCGTGTGGCCGTCATCCCTCACGCCCGGAACACGACTGACTTCAACATGACGTCCTCCCTCGCACAAGGCGAGAAAGGGCGCGAAAAAATACCGCTCTCCGCTTCCACACATGTGAGTTAAATAGCAAATACACAAAACACTATAAAGTTGACACAATAACTACTGATACTATAACATTGTCTAAAAAAAAGCACTGATTGATTTACATAAAAAGGCTGATTTCTGTAGGGAAATTTACTTAAATGGCCTTCCGCCCCAGTTGTCTTGTTAACATGTCTCTCAAAGTTCAGGCTGGCCTTAATTCACATAACACTTAATTAGTTGCATTACAAGAGATTATATATTGGGTTTTTTTTTAATTTACACACAAACACTTGGCGTGCTCGGCGCCGGTTATCACTCCATGCAGTTGTCACCTTGAGTCGCGGTGGCGACTCGTGCGAACCTTTCCATGATACTTTCTGATGATTTCCTAACTTCGCTATTTCCCGTGTCTTGCGACAAAGTTGATGTTATTAGGGCCGTTAAACCGTCCGAAATGTGGCTGCACTCATCCCATAGTCTCCCAACATCACACAGTCTGTTTCCGTACCTTGGTGTCTCTGCAATTGAACACATTGTGTGCAGCAACTGCTCAATGCCCACAGAAACGACCACTGTCCGGGCTCCTCGATGGGTGCTACAGGTGTGTGTGTTGCCTGAGCATGGTTTTGTGGTGGCTCCTTTTACTTCCTTTTGTTCTGTTACTACCCACGTGGCGATATTAAGGTAGCCCTCAAATTGTCGCTGTCGGTCGGCTTGCTGAGTTGGGCGTGTTAACACCATTACTGTGGCACGGTTGCAATGCACCAACGGTCGTTGATAGATGCGTGTGTGTCAGCGCACGTCAAACGCCCCCCACTGGGAGACCGTTGCGCAGAGCGTGTGACTACATGCAACAAGAAGCTGGCTTTGGTGCACACCGCACGCGCAGAAAATATCGGGGTGGTTGTGGATCTGCACCTGTTGCTATTCTGTGTGCAGCGCTACTGCCGCGGCGACCTTGTTGCTGCCGGGTTGGGTGTCTCCTGGGGTTGCTCGCATAACACTGGCTTAACGGGAGATGATAACGAGGGCGCTTGGAGCGGCGTGGTGACGCGTTGTCGCCCATGTCCTCGGCTTCCTGGTTGGCTGCCGTTGTGTGAGGCGACTGTTCGCGGGGTCGGCGCCGAGAAGGTGTATGGTTACCTTGTACACCCGCCGGCATTGCCAGACCTGTCGCACCCCCTGCCTCGTCTGCTGCTTCGCCTGGAGTGGGACGTGATTCCCATACCACTGCGGTATCATCGGGTCCATTCTCGGTCTCCGCGGTACCTGCTGCAGTGTTCTGGTTGTCCGTGGCGTTAGTCGTCACTGTTTCACCGCTCTCTAGTAGGCTCGTGTCTTGTTTTCCATTGGGTTCACTTTGTGGCGTCCGCTCACTCAGTTCCCCTTCAGTTAGCAAGACAGGGATACTGTGGGTTGTTTTCTTTTGTGCAGGTGTGTCCACGATGTCTAGCGTCGCCCGTGGTCTCCGGGGTTGCTCTACCGCAGACTGCCCCGCATTGGCATGCGCTTCTGTAATGTCTGGGCTTTGTGCGCGCCGCAAGTCGTCCCTGTGGATTTTTTCATGCGCCGTGGACCTGTTTTTACCTGATACGTAGATGGACTTAGTACTTTCTTGATTTTGTGTGGGCCACTCCATTTTCGCGCTAGTCCTGCGCAAAAATTTTTCTCGGCTGATGATAGTTGATGTTTGCACACAAACACCTTTTGTCCTATCTATAACATCTCTGGTTGTCGAGTGGTGGTGGGTACCCATTTCCCAATGTACCGTTCTTGATTTTCCCGCGCTCGTGCAATTTCTTGTCGTCGTCGTTCCTTGCGTCTTTCGCCGGTTTCCGGTGTTGTGGGTATGGCTGACTGCGGGCAATTGAACTCCCCCGGAAGGGGTAAGTTTCGCACTTGTAATAATTCCGCTGGTGAGTAACCCGTCGCGTCATTCGTTCGCCGTCTCAGCGTAAACAAAGCCTGTGGCAACTGTTCGGCCCATTTGGTGTGGTCCTTGCCCACACGGAGGCGGAGCTGTACTTTGAGCTCCTGATTTCTGCGCTCCTTGGGGTTTGCTCTTGGGTGGTACACCGGTGTGTTGTGGGCGGTTACGCCCCATTTGCCACAGAGATCTCGCCACTTACGCCTACTGAATTGGGTCCCGTTGTCCGACAGGACGACTCGGGGGTAACCCCACCTAGGGAAAAACTCGCTCTCCAGTACTGCGCCGATATTGCCAACTGGTGCATTTCCTACCGCATATGCTTCTACCCACCGGGAGAAGAGGTCGGTGACCACAACAATGAATCGTTTACCGCGTGCTGTCCTTGGGTAAGGGCCCATTATATCTAAGGCAATGGTATCGAACGGTTCTGTCGGGACTCTGGCCTGTTGTTGTTGAACACCATCCCGTCTCCTAGCCTTGTAGTGATTGCAAGACATACACTTCCGAACATATTCTCTCGCCGCGCATGCTACGCCAGGCCAGTGGAAGTGGCGCATTACATTCCGTGTCGTCTGCTTGGCACCTCGGTGTCCAGCATGCGAGCTGTCATGCATGACTGCTAGGACTTCTGCCCTGCACGAGATTGGTACATATAGTTTCCAGCTGCCATTTCGTATTCCCACACGTACCTCCAGCCTATCATCTACCACACGCCACCGTTCCACGATTTGTTGTGCGCACTGTTCTCGCTTAATCAGCGCGTCAGGCGCGGTTTGTTGGGCAGTGATAATGTCCTGACAGAGTTGGTCAATGTGCCTTGTGTCCTTGACTGTGATGTTAGCGCAGGTCATTGTATCTGTCACTCCCTCTTGTGTTGGTGGTGGTCGCACCTCCTCCCACGCTTCCTCGTCGCGTGCCAGTGTGTTTTGGTCAGGTGACCTTGAGAGGGCGTCCACGAGCTGGTTCTCCGTGCCAGGGACGTGTTCAACGTGAAAGTCAAAGGACTGTAACAGTAGGGACCACCGTGTAAGCTTACTACGTGTTTCTCTAGTGCTGTGAAGCCAGACCAAGCATCTGTTGTCCGTGCGTAGTGTAAACCGCTGGTACTCTAGGTACGGTCTGTACCTCTTGAGCGCCCACACTACCGCTAGACACTCCCTCTCATTTACATCATACTTCCTCTCTACAGGTCCTAACTTTGCGCTACTGTAATCTAGTACACGGCGTTCGCCATTTCTGCCTAGTTGGAATAGTACCGCTCCGATGCCCTGTTCACTCGCATCCGTCTGCACGTAGATGAGCTTATTAGGGTCGTGTCGCGCCAGAGCCGTACACTCCCTGAACCTGGCCTTGATGTTGTGGAAGCTTTCGGCCGCTGCAGGTGTCCAGCTGAATCGTGTATTAGGTGACATTAGGCTAGTGAGTGGTGCTGTTATTATTGTAAAGTCCCCGATGTATTCCCTCAGCCAGTTGATTAACCCAAAGAACTTCCGGACTTGCTTGTGTGTGCGCGGCGACTGATATTCTTCGATTATCCTCAGCTGTTCCGCATTAGGCTTGTTTCCGTTCTCATCGACAATGTGTCCTAAGACTAATACCTGCGTCTTTCCGATGTGGCATTTGTGATTGGCACAGACAAGGCCGTTTGTCGCCAGTCTCTCCAACACGAGAGACAAGTGTTTGATATGGTCCTCCCAGGTCTGGGACCAGATCACCACGTCGTCCAAGTAGGTCACTGCGCATTCGCCAATAAGGCCATTCAGCACTCTGAACATCATGGCTTGAAATGTAGCTGGTGCACATTTTAGCCCGAAGGGCATCACACAGAACTGGTATCATGCTCCGTCAGGAGCAGTAAATGCTGTCTTCTGTCGGTGCTCCATTTTTACTGGTACCTGCCAGTATCCGCTGCGCAAGTCTAGCGAGGTCATTACTCTGGCGTTACCGAGGGCGTTTAGGGCACTTTTTACACTAATGTATGGTGGGGCAGCTGATTTTGTTATCATGTTGAGAGGTCTTAGGTCAACGCAAAATCGCCATGTCCCGTTCTTTTTAGGGGCTAGCGTGATAGCTGAGTTATATCTACTGTCAGATGGTTCTATGACTCCATCTGCTAACATCTCTGCAATTTGCTGTTTTATAATCTTGGCTTGTGGTTGTAAATAATCCCTTGGCGGTGTGAAAATAGGTCGGTTGTGTTCTGTCTCTACTGCATGCTCTGCGATATTTGTCCTCCTTAAGGGGTCTGCACTCGCAAACACATCTCTCCTCTCATTCAACAGCGCTTGCATCGCCTCGCAGTACTCAGGGGGTACACCATGGTCAAAGTCATCGAGGTTTACGGTTACAGCAGTGTGTGTACGTGGATCAAGGTTGTACACTGTCCTACGCTCCCTTTTGCCAAAGTGGATTCGTCGGGCGGACGTTTCCACTATGGTATTCTGCTCTATCAACCACTCTAACCCGTGGATGGCATCCTCCCTAAGTTCGCTCACAACAAACGCTATCATCTGGGTATCAATGTCACGTATGTTAACGGTAATGTTTGCTTGCCCCATGACTTCCCCGCTAGAAACGGTTGTGGCTAGTTGTACTGTTTGCTTGCAGGGTTTCAGGTCTCTTATATCTACAAAGCTGGGTCGCACGAAGTTGTGTGTCGCAGCGGTGTCGACAAGAGCGTAACACTTTCTACCATTTACAGAAATAGGAATGTGAATCAACTTACAGTTTTGCTGGCTGGTGAGGTTGAGTTGGTGCAGAAGTACCTGTTGCGGCGTCTCATCCGTTTTTGTTTCAACGATGTACTGGGGGAGGGCGGCGTCAGGTCGGCCTACCCCCTCATGCCATTTCCCGGCTGCGACTTCAGGCTCCCTCCGTTGCGTCGCTCTGGCGCATTAGTGCAGTCGCTATGCCAGTGATACTGCTGTCCTGGACAGTATCGGCATGGATAGGGTGGCTTCGAGGTCTTGTCCCACTGTTTATGTTCTCGTGGTTGTGCACCAGACTTCCTCGGGTTGCCTCGTTCCAGGGGCGGTATCTCCTCATCAGCAATTCGCCCTTGGTGTGGGCGATCGTCTCAACCCAGGGGTTCCTCTCATGGTGGGTTGTTGTTGGGCCGTGGCTTGTGGTAGCTTGCACCGGGGCGTGCCATCTCATCTCCGCTGTGGCTGTCCATAAGCATCACTGAGCGCATGAAATCATCGTAGCTGCTATGAATAAGCGGCGCTAGACTGCTGCGGTATTCTGACAACACTGTGGCTGCCACCACTTCCAGCACTTCTGTTGTGGACATGTTGCGGTGATGTTGTTTGATTAGATTAATCTTCCGGGTGGCAAATGCAGTGAGAGACTCGCCACGTTGCTGTACTTGCAGAACCGCGCGACTGCGTGCCTGTAGTGAGGAGAATGTGTTGGTAAATCTCAGCTGAAAAATTGCCAGGAATTCCTCCCACATCATCCCGTAGTGTGTCACTGATTTGTACCATTTCCGCGCGTCACCTGTCAGCTGGTTACCCACGCAGCTGGACCACTCTTCTGGGCTCACTCCATATCTATGTAGTCGGCTCACGCAGTCACTAATAAAAGCTTGTGGATCTTCAGTTATTTCCCCCGAGAAACTCGGCAGCGACTGAAATTTATTTGGTGTTTTCTGAGGAAGTTCTTGCTCTGTGTAGTCATGGTGGTGTGTGTACACAGAAATGCTGCATCGAGCGGGCTGCTCAGCTGGTGGTTGGCAGTGTGTTGCACTGGTGTGTGTTGCTTGCTCCGTTGCTCTCCGGCGTCGCGTGCACTGGTGACACCTAAACCCCGTGTCTGTTGGTGTTGGCCACTCGTCTCGAGGTACACATCGCTGATGTGCCTTGTACCCACACATTTCACATGTCCAAACATCTGTTCCCACGCCGTGACACACTGGTTGTTGACAGCGTGTCGGGTGTAACTCATTCCCGCTCAACAGATCCCGTATATCTTTCTTTGTCTCCGTCTCGCACTTCGCGCATGTGAGTTGTCCGTTGCCATCACACCCTAAAAAGTTGTTACACTGTTGTCTGCCTGCTAGTCGGAGTCCGTGTGCATCTGGTCATCGGACTCTGCAATCACATGGTTCAGTGAGGAGCGGGTTGTTGAATCCTGTGCTATTATGCGGTCTCATGCAGTCCCAGCACAGTTCTGCATCACGACCTAGGGACATCTGCATTAGCGGTGTGTGCACACGGTTCACACGTTCAATGGCCTCCTGGAGGCGCAGTTTACTGTCCATATGTTCACACTGGCATGTTGTCCCTAAGGGTCCGAACTCGTCAAGGCTACCTAATTCCGCTGTCGGTTTCACACATGCGCGACAAAGTGCTGTCGGTAGTCCGCCTGACGTCTACATGTTTGTTTACAGTCTGCGCGTACGTGGGTTTGTTTACACTCTCGGCTGCCATTCCCTTCACGCGCCCGGAGGGGTGGAAGTACCGCTCGGTGGGTGGTCAGCTGAGTGAGGGAGGGAGGGGTGATGAAGGTGGTGGTGTCTGACTCGCTCTGACCTCACGCTCATGGCATGCGCATCACGTGACGTGTCGCGCCGCTCTGTCGCCCGTTTCCCGCGCGTTTGGACACAGCACCATGGTACTTTCAACATACATACACGAACGTCCCAAAATTTTCCCGTCGACACTGTTCATCCCATCACAGATTTCACCCCAGTCCCCATAAATGTTTATAATATTAACACTCAACCGTTTCCACACTTTTTTTTTCGTTGTTGTTCCTGTTTGCGTCACGTGTTGCTTGCAAGTTGTCCTATGAAACCTTTATGCCACACGTTGCAGGGCTCCATCTTGACGTGTTGGTGGCGAGGCCAAAGGGAAAAGTATGTGCCTCAGTGCCATTACCAGAGCACAAAGCGAGTGTCGGGCTCTCCATCCCAACTTTCCGTGGGCTGCCGGCTGCTGCTGGGGCGTGGGTCTACCGCCCGTATGGCTGCGTCCCTTTGAGTCCTCCACGTCCTTGGTTGAGGTGGGTGTTGAACCCACGAGGTGCTGGTTTTAACAGGAAATGCCCAGACGGGGCAACGCTTAAAATAATACAAAACGTACGTCTGGACTACGTTTATTGTTCCCGATAACGTAAGATAACATGGACTCGCGTACGTGAAGCGGATCCCCCTCTCGACGCCTGGGGTGGCGAACACAGTGAACAGCGATATTGCGCGACTATAACACTAAAATGAACATAAATCCTCGGGCGAACTTTGAGTCTACGAGGTTGGGGCGGCACTGCTCCTGGGTACGTCACTTGGTTGGACTACGTAAAGTTCCGTACTAAACAGATTAAATGAATTTTATATTGTCCTTACACGATGGATGCAGTATGAACGCGAAGGCCCAGGAGCCGTGGCGTCGTGTGGCCGTCATCCCTCACGCCCGGAACACGACTGACTTCAACATGACGTCCTCCCTCGCACAAGGCGAGAAAGGGCGCGAAAAAATACCGCTCTCCGCTTCCACACATGTGAGTTAAATAGCAAATACACAAAACACTATAAAGTTGACACAAAAACTACTGATACTATAACATTGTCTAAAAAAAAGCACTGATTGATTTACATAAAAAGGCTGATTTCTGTAGGGAAATTTACTTAAATGGCCTTCCGCCCCGGTTGTCTTGTTAATCTGTCTCTCAAAGTTCAGGCTGGCTTTAATTCACATAACACTTTATTAGTTGCACTACAAGAGATTATATATTGGATTTTTTTTAATTTACACACAAACACTTGGCGTGCTCGGCGCCGGTTATCACTCCATGCAGTTGTCACCTTGAGTCGCGGTGGCGACTCAGGCGAACCTTTCCTTGATACTTTCTGATGATTTCCTAACTTCGCTATTTCCCGTGTCTCGCGACGAAGTTGGTGTTATTAGGCCCGTTGAACCTTCCAAAATGTGGCTGCACTCATCCCATATTCTCCCAACGTCACACAGTCTGTTTCCGTACCTTGGTGTCTCGGCAATTGAACACGTTGTGTACAGCAACTGCTCAATGCCCACAGAAACGACCACTGTCTGGGCTCCTCGATGGGTGCTACAGGGTTGTGTGTTGCCTGAGCATGGTTTTGTGGTGGCTCCTTTTACTTCCTTTTGTTCTGTTACTACCCACGTGGCGATATTAAGGTAGCCCTCTAGTTGTCGCCGTCGGTCGGCTTGCTGAGTTGGGCGTGTTAACACCATTACTGTGGCACGGTTGCGATGCGCCAACGGTCGTTGATAGATGCGTGTGTGTCAGCGCACGTCAATATATATATATATATATATATATATATATATATATATAAGGATTTTCGCAGTTCACGCACACCATCAGAACATCTGATTTAAAACAAGTGTTTTATGTCCTATTACAATTAATGATGAGAGTGAAAAAGATAAAGTATATACTAAATGACTGGAGATGCTCTTATTTCTGACTTGATTAATAATTAGTTTACCCAATGTGAAAAAAACATTTTGTGTCAAAGTTTTTAATTTTCATGTTAATTTTTTACAGTTATTTCACAATATCCGCAAGAAGATACTATAAAATTTGATTTCGTGTACCTCAAAACATAACAAGTATCAGTCTCCTTAATTATTGTAACAAAGAACTCAATTAAAATATTTTTGTTTTAGCGGTTATCGTTAAAATTATTTTATAGAGATCTTATATTTAAAATTTTTACTTTTTAAACAAAATACACATAATGCAGTTTTAAATGTGTTGGTAAATGAAATGTGCACTGAATCACAACTTTAAGAATAAATATATAACACACTCCAGTTTCCTTACGTAGTGTCAGTCTTTTCGAGAATAGATTGCTGGACATTTATAATGTATTTTGCTAATTCCCTTTTGCCATTATGTATTATAATTGAGTAGTCCAGTTCCAAAACTCTCCTTATCCATCACCAAGGAAAAAATGATTTCTGAACAGGTTTGTGTAGCTTTTAAACGTGCGTTAAAGTTGACGGGATGATAGTTTCCAAAACTCGTCTAATTCAATAACAGATACACTTCGAAAAAACTGCTTCGGCCATGTCACAAATGGACTCCCAAATCAGTTTTTCGCGATTTGCTCAGTTTTAGTGAAAGTGGACAAGGGGAGATTTGGAACTGGACTACTCAATTGGCATATTTATGAATTTGGGCTTTTTCTAAAAAATTCAGTTCTTAAGCTATAGAAAACAATTATTAGGTTATGACATGGGAACCAAACCCATACTTTTTTCTCTTATTATAAAAGTATATACAAGTACTGTATTACCTTTTTTCAAACAGTGATAGGCTGTAAAAAAAAAGGAATGAATGAAAAATGTTTTACTGTAGTAAGATACATTCATCTTTCAGCTATGTTTCAATATATTCACCATGCATATTAAGACACTTATTGTACCAGTGCATCAGCTTTACAATACCCTGTGCAACGAAATTGGCCACTGGCACACTGAACCTTGTTCATTTAAACATTTTGGGTGTGGCATACATACAAGGTGCATCAAATGTTGTTACAGAAGTTTTGTTCCTGCATGGGATGCTCATGAAGTGATAGCAAGCAAACCTTAACACAGTATTGTTGTTTTCCCCCTTCCCCCAATCTCGTTCAGTGGTGCCATTTCTTTCTAAAGGATATTGGAAAGCTAGTGCACAGGTGCACCAGAGACATCATTTAAGGGAGGCAGGAAGGGGGGGGGCAAATGCCCCCCTGGATTTAGAATTTTAAGTGTATAAAATATATTGTTTGTAATTAGTTTTTTTAAATCATGCTAACTTAAGCAAAGAAAACTGAGGTTTTATTTTTTAAAGTTTCTAATTTATACATGCTTAATTAATAAAAATGATGCAACAAGGTCATTGTTGCCCAAAAAAACCTTGACCTCCCATCCCCTCCCAAGAAAAACCTGAAATGATGCCACTGAGGTGCACAGGCTAATTTTAATATTTCATTTTACATTTTTGAAAACCCAATGTTTCTTTTTTTTATTAATTGCATATAACTTGCAGCTTTTGTATTTGTGGTAGATTTGTTTTAAGTACAATTTTTACTTAAATATTTTCTTGTGGTAGATCAATGTATATATAACACATTACTGTTTTTGTTTGCAGATTTTTTTCCACCTGTACTTCCAAATTCAGCTGATCGATCTGGTAATGTAAAGGAGAAAAGTATGTATTCAAATCAAAACTTTTTTTATTTCTGTTTGTGGTAGTTGCCTTCTAAAATAATTTTGCTGTAAATTAGTTTTGTCAGTTACAAAGAGAAACATTTTCTTTAAAAAAAAATGGTAGTTTATGTTGGAAACTATTTAAATAATATAGTTTGGTTGGTTTGTTTGTGCAGAAAAAAATGCTGTATAACATGTGATATTGAAGAAATTTTAATTTTGTATGACTTCAAAGATTTATTATATACACTCTCATTTTATTATACATGTGAGGTGACACTTTCAGATAGGTTTTGGCAAACCAGGTTCCACAGTGCGAAAAGCCATCTGATGAACTAGGGAAGTATGATGATTAATGTCTCACGTAGCAGTGTTGACATCTGACGAAGTAGGAGTGCTAAGGAATTGGAAAAATGGAAAATATGGTGATAAGAATGACCCAGTAGATGAGGCGGACAGGATGTGGGTGGCGAGGTTAGGGGAATAGGCTGGCTAGCAGAGAGAGTAGAGACTATATGGATGGTGGGAACGGATACACGGCTGAAGCCCCAGGGAAATCCTCTCAAATGATGACGATGATGATCCCAGGGTTGATAGTTCAACGACCACAGGGCCAGCTACATTACCAATTGGTTCTTGCACCCTCCAAGTATAAATTCTTTGGAGACCTGTCAGGGCCAGTCTCCTTGCCCCACCACACTTTTGACTTACAACACTCAAAGTGTCAGTGGGGACAGGGTGAGCAACTACTAGTTCAATAAAAGTTGGGGATCCATTTACGTAATATCCTCACCATAAAGGAGCAATGTAACTGGACTATACAGAAGGCCAGTACCCGAGGAGCAGATCTGGAGCCTTATCTCTCCAGTAGGTGACATGGAAAAAAAGGTTAACAGTAGAAATTTATGGTAGCAAACTAAGCCCCTGGATGCGGCAGTCTGCAGAGGTTGAGGAGCCCCTTGTCAACAACAAGGGAAAGGTTCTGGTAAATTAAATATGTAAACTATTAAAAACTAAATGGTTATAGCAAACTGGTGAAGGACCCAGGATGGACTGACACGTCCATCTCCTCTTGAGCATCTCACACAGATTCTCCAATGGTGGCCAACTGATGCGAATCCAAGCCTGCGAAAGGATGTAGCATTGTGTGGAAGAAACTAGTACATGCACATAAACACTATTATAAAAAATTCTAATGTTACATAAAGCAAATCAGCACTGGAAAAATAGTGAAAACATAGATGAAACATTATTACTCTTCGGAAATATCTTGTACGGAACAACTGTTCCCATATTATGTTCACAATCCAGTGGAAAGAAACGTACGTATCATAGCTGAAGCAACATGGGTTAATTAAACAATGGTGATTAAAAATAAAAAAAAACGTATTAAAAAGAAATTTTAAAACTGGAATACAATAAGACACTTGAAAAATGTTGGAATTAAAGAATAAATTTAAAAAAAACATATTTCTAAAGCATTGTTCCATTTACAAACATGCATTATTGAGTGTAGGCCGCACTGAATGAGTGCAGTGCAGAACACAGACTATGGGGAGGGTGTGGTAGGCACACATCAGTTATGTACTGATCAAGATTTTATTTATCAAAGCAAACTAAAGTATCTTTAAACAATGAAAACCTGCCAGCGCATCTTTCAAAAAGACTAAATTATTAAATGTACTTGAACACGATTGCCATAAAATTAGTTCTTAGTTCTTCATTTACAAGAAACATAGATAACTACAAGAAATTTTTCTCTTGAGGAAACAAGTTTTTAATTGGTTAGTGGGTAGTGATAATAAATAAGATAACTCAAATACTGTTTACTACATGCCTATTTAAGAAAATGAAGACAAAATAGTGATTTTAGTAAGGTTAGTTATCAGACTGGCTCTTAATTTACCCTAACACTCTGATAAAAAAAGGAATCTCTTAGTAAATCATGATTTATGTGTTTGTAAATAAGGCACGAAACAAAAGAAGGTAAAACAATTATGAGATGTATTACTTGTTACTGTTCAAAATATTGAAATTCCCAACTTATGCCCTTTAAGTAATGGGCGAACATATGCCTAGTTACATAATTATTTTCAATTATTAAAACTGTTAATTAACTCTTGGAAATATTGTGGTGAGGAGGAATGATCCATTACGCTACACATTTTAGCGAGGATTATGTACATGAAGCTTAACAGAAATATTTATAAACAAAAAACTGACATCCACTTACCCGTACCAAACCTTGCTACTCACATATCTTAGTTCACCAATAGTTGTAAACACTGGCACTATAGTCACAGTGCAATTTATTTTATATTAGTTGAGTTTATCATATCACACCATTCATTAATTTAATTTTCAAAATTTCAAAACACTACTAAATATTTGATTAAAAGAAACAAAACAACCACAAAAGCTAATGCATGATATTTAGACACATTTATACCAGTTTGACAATGAAACAATAAAACTTGTAGTATGGTGATTGCTGTAGATGAAAAAATACTTGTTGTTAGTATGTGAGCAATGTGGCATATAATTTACTACATTTATTTGAATTTAGTGTGGAGTCTACAACTGCTGGCTGACTTATTACAACTCTATATCACCTCAAATCCTTGGAAAGACTTCATGTAGCAACTGTCTTCCAGCTCCACTGTGAGCTCCCCAGCTGATGTACCTGGTTCTCTGCATAAGATTTGGTCCTGTGACGCCTATGCTCCTGCCGTTCACCATCAGTAACCATAAAAATCTGTTTCCCTTGTAAACCAAAAATTATTCCAGGCATCCACTTTACATTCCTGTTGTTGTAGACCCGGTACCGCACAGCATATAGCATATTGAGTACTGAAACTTCTACTCTGGTCTCCTGTGTACTGACATTGGTTCTACACGGGTAGTTAGCCGCAACTGATCCAACTCCATCCTAAGAGTGTGTCCCATTATGAGCTCAGCTCGAGTCTTGCCGCTATTAGCGACGGATGTGATGCACAGAGCAAACGATTCTCCTGCCAGTCTGGTTTGCCAGTCCCATTCCACCACCATTTTCAGTTTGGCCATGACTGCCTGGACCATGCATTCTGATTGCCCATTATTTGAGGGGTAGAATGGTGTTGAATGTATCAGCCGGATGCTGTTCTTCCTTACGAAGACTTCAATCTCTCAAGATGCGAAAACAGAACAGTTGTCTGATATCAACATTCAGATATGCCATAAATGCTGAATATGTCCCTCAGTTCTCACACCACTGCTGCTGAAGACATTTTCTACACAATTCTCACCTCTGGCAACTTGAAATAAGCATCCACAGCAATTAGATAAACCCTGCCTTGGAATGGCCCAAAAAAGTCTGTATGGATTCTGTTTCTCGTTCACAGCTCACATATTCCTGCTTGGGTGGGTTGAGACTGCTGGTATCGTCATACCATCTTCTCTATATTTCCATCCATCTTGAGCCACCACATGTGGCTGCGTGCTACTGCTTTAGATTTGACTATACCATCGTGAGCTGTATATAGTAGTACCGATAACAATTCCTTCCTTAGTACTGAAGAGATTACCACTCTGCTACACCATAGGATGCAATCTTTGTAGAGGGACAGTTCATCTCTCCTATAGAGCATCTCATGCTTAGATTGCAGTAGAGAGTTATATGAGTGTTCACTCTCTCTTTCCAATGCATGGTAATTGCCACAAGCACTGTCCTTGTTTCAGCAAGCGCTGTTGCAAAATTCCAAATATATTTCATATTGTAACTTTGATTTGAAAAGGGGGCATATTATACAGCATTAAAACGTGCATTAGATGATGTATTTGTTTAACTGTTTGCAAAATTCTAAGGGGTTTAATAAATTTGAAAACAAAAACTTTGTACTTGCATTGTTTTCATGCATCAGTAAATATATCCCATGATAACTTAAGAATTGATGGCAAAATTATTTTAAAATTTTATTCTCCATAACTTCACATATCTGGATGCGAAAAAAAATCAGAAGACCAAAAATGTTCGTTCTTAACAATATATAATTTTTTTTCTAGCCTTGTGTGCATTTGAACATAGAATGAAACATTAACAAGTTGGTCAGTGAGAAACTTTTTTATTATTGAAGTTAGATGAGGGTGAAAGCAAGAAAGTTGTTCATAATGAGCTGAATTTATTTTTAGGAGCAACACTACTACAATAGGGTCTCTTGTTTATAGCGTGAAATGTGTTGCGTATTGGTCAACGTGCTCGCCCTGCAAGCCACGACATCTGATGGACGTTCGAAGTTCCGTTATCTTTATAGATTGAGAGGTTATTTCAGGGTAGGATAGTAATAACATTCAGCTTCCTTTTCAGTCAGCATGTTTTTTTTCATCCTGTATCTTAAACTGGTCCAGTAGTGCACCTGCAACATTTGTTTTGTTTCTATATGACAGAGCCTATACAGCAAATATTAAAAGTATTAGTGTTGTTATACTGTATGTGTAGTTAACAGCGGTCAACAGGATGCACAAAATCAGTAAATCAAACAAAAAGCATAAACTGGAGCAAAAACAAAAAACTGTCACCCAATTTGTTTGCAGATTTTTTACTGCATCTCATCCTTTTGCAAGACAAAAATTGCAGGGTTTCTGCTAATTAATTCATTGACGAAAATTCATTTAACTATTCAATCATTTTCAACTGTAATTTTTTGTCTTGGAAAAACATTATAATCACAATTTTTAAAATGTTTGTTGCAATGGGAGTTTACAATTAGAATTTATTGATTTGTGGACATACGCCATTGCTCATGTTCTGCTGATCAAACCTGTGTTGATTGACAAAGTATTTATTTTATACACAACATATTAAGCCAAATGCCATTTTACAAATGTACGTGTTTTACAAACTAAACACTTCAGTGTTCTTCAAACCCTCTGACAGGCCATTCCACAAGACAGAGGCACAATAAGTGAAAAACTTTTTATATATTGACGTGGTGTGGCGCGGTATTGCAAAGTTACGTTTGTTTCTCGTGTTGTGCTTTTGCAGTTGGGAGTGTTTGGCCAGTTTATCATGCAGGTAGGTTGGTTCTTTCGACAATAGTAATTTATTTATGTGAGTAATAAAGTAGTGCAGTCTTCTGTGGCCCATGTTCAACCAAATTGTTTTTATAAGTGCTTGGCTGATGTGATCCATGTTTTTTTTAATTGAATGAATATCGTAAGCATGCATTTTGTACTTTTTGTATCCTGTAAGCAAGAGTTTTGTTCAAACATATGAAAAGTCCAAAACAGTAATTAAAAACCGACAACACTTACAAGTCGCAAAGTTTAGCCTTGAGATCTTGGGGCAGAATGTGTTTGAACTTGTATAGTAATTTTAAGCGATAATATGCGCTTTGAATATTAGTTGAAATGTGTTTTGACCAGTCATGGTTAGCATTGAGTGTTTTACCTAAATTTCTGTATGATGTGCATTGGGTAAGTAATTCATTGTTTATTAAATTTGTGATAAAGCTGATACTTTTTAATTATTTGCTGGTGTTCCGACTATCATGTAGGAACACTTTGAGGTACTTAATTTAAGGGCGTGTGAGTTACACCAATTAACAATACTAATAAGATCTTCACTGATTTTATCAACGGCGGATTGAGCGTCTTCTGGAGAACATGAAATTATAAGTTGTATGTCGTCTGCGTATTGGTGGCAGGTCAAATATCTTAAACAGTTTCTGGGAGAGTTTGCGTACAAAGAAAAGAGTATTGGCCCCAGTATTGATCCTTGTGGCACACCTTGAATAACTTTTTTTAGATCTGAGGTCCGCCTACCACAATGTGTATTCACTTCTACAAACTGAGTTCTTTCCGAGAGATAGTTACGAAACCATTTACAAGAGGCGGGTGACAATTCTGACGCGGCGAATATTGATAATAATTTGGTCTGGTGAACCATGTCAAAAGCTTTTGTAAAGTCTAGAAAAATCATGAAAGTAATTTTGCCCTCATCCATAGCTCTATATGCAGTATCAGCTATTACTTGTAGCGCTGTGTATGTACTATTGTGCGGGCGAAACCCTGACTGCCTAGTGTAGAGTAAATTTTTAGTTTCAAGGTGAGTGGTAAGTTGTGTGTGGATAACTTTTTCTAATATTTTGGACATTACTGGCAAAATACTTATTGGCCATAGATGTTTCATTTCTGTTAGGATATTTAATTTTGGAAGTGGTATTATTTTTAGATTGTTTCCACTGTTGAGAAATAACTGAGTCTCTGATTGACATATTATGTCCCGTATTACTGGTAAACAATGTGGAGTACACATTTTTATCATTATTATGTGCAAATTATCAACACCTATGGCACGTGAATTTATGCTATTTATGATTTTATAAATAATATCTTGGTTCACTTCCTTAAATATAAATGTACCCGGTACAATATGTTTGTAATCATCACATTTTACTGTTGCATTATGATTTTGAATGAATGATATAAAATAATTGTTAATTTTATCCGGAGCTCAGATTTTCAGGCATGGTTCTTTGGCTTCGGCTAATAACGTGAAATTATTTTAGATCCAGCCACAGTTGCTTAGGGTTATCTTTATGTACGTCAGCTGCTTGAGTGAAATAATTTTGTTTGTTTTGTCATGTAATATATTTTATGCTATTTCTACACTGTTTATAAATAACAAAATCCTGTTCGCTTCCTGTTCTAAGGAACAATTTTTTAGCTTTGTCTCTTTCCTTTATTTTAAGGCGAACCTCGTTTGTGAACCACGGAACTTGATTGCGTTTTGTTCGGATTGTACGTTGTGGAGCATGGTTGTCAAAAAATTTTGTCACAATATTGTTGAAGTATAGTACTTTTTGGTCTATTTTAAGTACTTTAGTAACTTCTTCCCAGTCAGCACAACTAACATTGTACTCAAATTCAGTAGGATTTAATCTACTACAATCACAAACAGTTTTAACTTTGTAGCTTTTCAGTATACTAGGTATGTCGTATACCATGTAAATGAGATTGTGGCTAGTAAAACCTAGGAGTTTGTACTGACCGGAGCTAAATACTTTACTAGTATCTTTAATAACAATGAGATCAATTAGAGTTTCTGTGGTGAGGGTTATTCTCATTGGTGCAGTAACTAGTTGTTTAAAGCCGTAAGTGTTAACAATACCTATCAAAAATGTTGCTCCCGCATCACCAGGTTTTAGTAAATTAATGTTAAAATCTCCTACCGTACTGATATTGTCATATCTCGGTAAGAATTTGATGCTCTAGCTGCATCCGGACAGCCCGAGAACTTAGGAACAAATCTTACCTGCCTACGTGCATCGCTGCTCGCATCCCTATTGCCTGACCATCACGTGCTGTGCTCCTATTAGGCTACACAATACACACACCACCCTCTACAGACTAAATGAGACTCACACCTTTTCGTGATTGGGCATCCAGCAAACCTAACTGCGCAATTTCAAAAAAAATTGTCTGCTTGTTCCTTGTTGAGTCCCGAGCCCCCAAAGCAACACAACACATACCCACATACACAACTAACCTAAGATAATGAAATAATTTTGTTCCTTTAGCTGAATAACTACTATAGGGGTTAATACAATCATTAAAATTAGTACCTGCAAGTAGGTATATATGAAAATTTAAATATAATAAGAAAGTAGACATACAACAAAAATATATACAAAACAAATTTGTCGAGTGTTCCCACACAACACAATAAACCTACAGTGTTACAACGTAATGGGCAGTTCTACTTGAAGCATCCTTACACAACATAATTTGCCACATTCACGACATCTCACCATGTTCCCTTCCCTTTTACTATTACTATAGATAGAACTAAAAGCAGCAGCAAACTCCAGTGATTAATCTTCGCTTTCAGTAGCATTAATTTATTCCTCTTCAAGTAACAGTCATGCTGTCAGTTTATTTAATGTTCCTCATTCTGCTGACACAGAATCCCATGCTGTCAAATATGAGAAAATATTGATGGATGTGCCATGAACATTTTAGTCATAACCATGATTTCTGAATTGTTTACTCCTTCATCTTTACCAGTCTGTTTAATTTGGCTAACCAATTTGTCCACTTCAAATAAAAATTTTGAAATTCCGTAAACCTTGTAATGCAAGTTGAAAATCTTTGAATGAAGCAGATGAGTACTAACTTCAGATTTTTTTCTTGCACAGTGAGCAATTAATTCCAAATTTCAGCAGTCATCTTACAATACATATGTAGGAGATTGGCCCGTTATCAAGACAAGACACAATGAATCCTTGGCTAACAAGTCACATACAAGTTTGTCATTACCTGGAAATAGTTTCTGTTCATCACCTGCAATTATGCTGTGAACGTTTTTTGCTGTCAAAGAAACCTTTATTTGAAATTTTCAAGTGCTCCAATTATTTTCTGACACCAACTTCGCAGGAATGTTTATAGCTTTCATTAAAGCAACCACTAACTCAAATAAAAAAAAAGCTCAGCATGCATAACCCAAACAACACAACTAAATTGTTTTAACTCAACTAAAATGCATAGACGATGTTCTGGGCCTATAAGCTGTTAAAATAAAACACCCAGGGAGCCATATAGTGCGTATATCTTGTTAAAAATCTATCAATTTACAGACATCTCAACAAAGAAGTAATACTAGTGTGCCATATTTTAAACCGAACACAGTCATGAAAATAAAAGTACATTTCCTGATAAATAAAAACAATGCACATACTAGGGTTAAAGGAATGAAAGTGATAGTTTTTATTGACCTCCAACAGAAGTCCTTTATATTTATACACAGACAGCGAGAAGAGGGTAAAAGTTTTGAACATTGTCTTACAGTATTGCAACAACAAAATTCTGAATAATTGTGCATGGCATCAGAGATGAAACTGTTGAAGAAGCCTTACTGAGAATGGATAACGTAACGTTGGAGAAAGTGGCAACAGACTTGTTCTATTTGTAAACATAGCAAGCAATAAGCCGCGTTATCGAAAATTCACCGGTGAATCCACCAGTTTAAGCATCAGTGTACACCGGTTGAGGTCATTATCAAACATCAGGTTAACAGTTAAATGGGATGAATCTTCTAATATTATGTAACACTATACCACGATAGAAATCCAAACGGAACCCTTTAGCATCCTATGTAATGGAAAATATAATTTATAATTGAAACATACAAATTAAATAAATAATTTATTTTCTGGAGTAGGTACATATTTTAAAATACAAGTACTATCTATGCTAAAAAATATGGTAAGTATGATTTCTTTGGCCTTACTTTCCACAATTATTCAAGTTATTTCAAACATTTTTTGCGAGATCGTGTTAAAAAATTCACCAGTGGACGTTCCAGACTCACAGATTTTCAGGTCGGTTGAACTGGTGGATCCATCGATTCAACCGGTTGGGAACAAAATGGTCATTTATGAAAGTCCGGTGTACACGGATGGATGCCTTGGTGAATTTACGTATTCGCTGATGTATACCTTATAAACAATGAGTCTGATGGCAGTGATCATGAAGCTGTAGTAGTGAGTGAAGATAGGAAAACACTAGGTCATAACAAACCCAACCAAAGAGCCACAAATAGCAGAATTTGAGAAAAGATTTCAATTGTGGATGGTGTAAATCGAGTCCATGTTTCCAAAACATGCCATGCAAATGGCAAGAAGTATGCAAAGCGCATGTTCCTCAATTACTTTGAGAGTGAATGAAGGGTGTGATAAGTGTAAATAGTAGAATAGCTTGACAAATGCAGTTCACAGAAAAGTTTATATTATGACTTTATAGCAGTAACATTAGATGCTAAGGTTAAATACCACAAAAACCATGACACTAATGTTCTTCCGGCACATCCTAATGATTGGAGAGAAAAAAAGCATTAATAATGTTAAAATTGCAGTGAAATTAGATACAGCAACTCAAGGCAGTGTGCTGCAATACAGCAACTCAAGGCAGTGTGCTGCAATACAGCAACTCAAGGCAGTGTGCTGCATCTAGAACCTTTGTATAAAATGCCAGTAAACAAACAGTACAAAGTGAACAAACAGTACAGTATTAGGCCCACAGACACCAAATTAAAAACATTAAATGGAGTCAATCACACCAGTAGGCATTGTGATGCTCTTATGCCACACTTTAAGTGAGTGGAGCATAATTTATTTCATGATTATGGATCTTAAGGTATCACCATTGCTTGGGCTACAGGGATGTCTGACTCCAAATTTACTTCAACTGGTTAGTACAGTAAGCAAAGAAAATTATATGGAACAGTTCATACAGCAGAACGAGGACGCCTTTAATGGTCTGGGCTGCTTTCCACAAAAGGCAAGATAGTCACAACAGGGGTGGAACCAGTGTGCTAGACACCAAGGCATGCTCTCCAGGCACTGCGTACACCACAAAGCAAGGTATTAAAACCGGCTAAAAGAGAAACATGTAATCAAGAAACTAATTGAAATAGAGCCAAATGTATGGATAAGCACCCTAGTTACCACTGAGAATCCTTAATGGCAAGATAAGAATATGTCAAGTTCTGTCAGACTTGAACACCCAAATCATACGACTACATGGTTCCCAACATAACAGACGTTAGTCAAAAATTGGTAGGAAAGAAGTACTTCTCCATATTTAATTTAAAAGAGAAGTTACACCAAGCAAAGTTTGGAGATGAGGCAAACATGCACAAGTTGTTTCTCCAGACTATTCGGAGTCCACGCTTAGTTGAGGATGCCATACGGAGTGGCTAGCACATCAAATACCTTTAAACCACTATTGGAAAATAACTTTGCAGACATACAAAACACTTTCAGTTACGCTGATATTCTGTTATGCATTGGTGATGGATGGCGACAAATAGAGAAGAGAGCTGGGGCACAAAATACAAAATTCAGTGCAGACAAATTGCAATAAAAGCTAACAAAAGTGAAGTACATAGGGCATGTTTTTTTTGCAGAAGGCATGAAAGTGGACCTGAAGAGAACACAAACACTGTTGAACCTGAAAGCTCTCTTAAAAACAGCTCAAAAGCTGCTATGCATATTTAACAATGTCCTTAATTTTCTGCCCAGCATGACAATGTTAATGGCATTGTTGTACATGCTACTAAAAGGACAAGATGAATGGCATTGGTTAACAAGTCATTAGAAGACATTCAATACCTTAAAGCAAAATGTCTTCAGCACCTGTGCTAGCCTTGTTTGATCTTAAAAAGAAAATCATGCTGTAATGTAATGTGTCACAAAAGTGACTGTGATGCTGTTTGACAAGGGAATCTTGCTCAGTGACAGGCAAGTTACAGATGCAGGATGTCTACCAGATTGTAAAAGTAAAATTTAGTGACTTTTTAGTGACTTTTTCTTAAAAAACTGTTCAAACAGAATTAATTAATAATTTTTTTAACAAGTGCAACACGGCTGACAATTTCCATTATGTTTCCTCCAATTGCTGATAGCGCGAAGCATGTCCAATTTTAAAATGTGTAATCAATATAATATACATAAATTTAAGTTGTCTTTATGAAATTGACAATGAAAACTAATATACAAACTAATTATTTATTTTACTTTCAAAGTGCACGAGAAATACCAGTAGTGTAAACATGCACGTTTGACAAATGATTAGACAAGAATCAAACAACCGAAAATAATTTTTGTGACTTATACCAAAATATACTTCAAATTAGTGACTATTGTGGGACTTCCGTGACCTTTTTCACAATTCGTGACTTTTTCATGACTTTCGTGACTTTAGTGACCTAGTAGACACCTTGAGATGGTAACCACAGCATCACGTAACTTAAATGAAGGAAAACTACTCTCAGTCTGAGAAGGAATTGTTGGCCAAACATTCTGTCACTTCTAAATGTTATGACTTTATCTATGGACATAACCATAAACTTGCAAACAGAACACAGACCACTGGTGGAGGCCACAAACAAAGAGAATCACCACAACTTCAACATTTCAGGCTGCAACATCTAAAATAATCACTGCAGATGTACTATGTGTCCAGAAAATACCTAAATCTATCAGACAAAATGCAAGAATGCAACTACAAGATAGAGATCAGTAACCTTAAAATTCTTCAATTTGTCAGATCAGTCATAGCTCACTTGCCAATGAGTGAAGAAAGAAAACTATTTTCCAAAGGAAAAACAGCACAAATCCAACTATCATAGCAGTGATGAAAAATATGCTGCAGGGGTGGCCATACATCACCAAGTTATTGATGGACCATCAGTAGTACTGCAAGCTAGATGATGACCTTCATATGATGGACAGTATACTATTCTGGAAAGACGAAATTGTGATCCCCAGCATGTTGAAGCCATATATCCTAAACCTGCTGCATGAAGGATACTGCAGAGTCGTCAAAACTAAAGCAAAGGCCAGGTAGTTATTTATTGGCCAGGTATGTCAGTTGATATCATAGAATTAGTGTCAAAATGAGGTAAGTGTGAGAAATTCAAGAAGACCAAACAGAGGGAGCCACTTAAGACACATGAGGTATCCAGGCTGCCATATTTCA
>PNEQ01016037.1:125305-155540 GCA_003012365.1 Medauroidea extradentata
AATGCCACGTGCTTTTATTTACATAGGGTCGTGCAATGTTTACAACTACATTAAACTGCTCCGATAAATTTTAGCTACAATATCTACTCATTAAATGCACGGGGGCTGAATGTAAGATATAAAAAAGTAATCTTAGTTATAAATACCTGCGAGTTAATGTCTGGTTTCTGTCCATCGACTAATCTAAACAACACGCGCTGTTGCAGTTACGCATCTCGTAAATGAGGGCATATTTTATTTGAATTTGTAACGCAAAACCGCCACTACAACAGACATGACACATGCTATTCAATAATTCAAGTTTCGTTCAGTTCTACTGCCACGAACAACGACGACGCACTTCAGAAACAATAATTAACGTATTTTCTTAACATGTGAATTAATAAAAAGTATGTTGTTTTTAGGCTGGCAAACGTAAAACATAATATACAGAATACCGATGGTTTCACATCATTTCGGCAATGATACTCAAAATAATTTCCAATACTTTTGAATGTGTATATACTCAAAACGGGCAAACGCACGCAAATTATGCAACCAAATATGCAACTTGGCGGCGAGAACCTAACTCTGATGCCACCTGTTGGTGGAGTTTTGAACTGTCTGAAGCACGGAGCAAGCGATAACGGCCACAGCGAGTCGAGGTCGATGATAGCGTCACATAATTCTCGCGCCAATCGAGTCTAATTATATTGTATGTATGAATGTCAATAAGATCATAAGTAAATATTTTGAAGTGTATCAAATACAGACAGGTCGAGTTCGTCATATGTTCTTTCACTAATGTTGTATTCAAATAGGAAAATACATGGAACTACGTACAATAAATCGCTACCAACCATACAAGCAGTAAAGTAACTCTTGTTAGTGGTGATGTATATGCAGTAACGGCTAGTGATTTTTTTTCAAAGGTTAAATCTTTAGTGCTCACTTTATTCCGAATGGCCTATAGCATATATCCTTGAACATGCAGGTTGTGCATAGCCTATGTAATACTCATAAACTGTTATGTATTATCTTTATATTGTTACAGCAAAAAAAAAAGAAAATATATCCTTGTCAAATTTACAATACAATGCAAAAGGGAAAACCTCCACCATGTGCAAATGACAAACAAAAGTTTATTGGGCAAGGGGGAACATTAACTAAAAACACACACAACCAAACTAAAAAATGGTTAACAATAGCTACAGAGATATTCCGAGGAACCAAAAATCATTTATCTAAGTTGCAATTAGGAAGTCCATGGCCTATATACTCTTCTTCTTAAAATAATAATAATAAAAACAACACTAGTGAGACTACTAGCATAGGTACTGTTTAGAGTGATTTAAAGGAAATATTAAGTCCAAAAGCAAACGTTAACATTGAAATAAAAAGTAAGAGAAACTCAGTGAAGTCAGTATGAAGAACAGAACCGTTTTATTCAACAGCCATGTTTACTGTTTTTACAATGCAACAATCACCTACTTCAACAGCAATACCGATGCCAACTTTTATGAGCAAAAACAGTACTTTAATCCTAAAGTAAAAAATGAATCGTAAATAGATAAAAAAAAAAAAACATTTAATCCGATAAATGGAAAACCAACTGCCTTGGTCGAATGTGAACTTAAACTCCTCGGAAAATAAGTATCAAAAGTATCTCAAGTGAAAACTGAATAAATAATATGCTAGGCCTAATGTGGAAGATATATTAAAATGACAAAAGTTGAAAAGTTTAAAAAAATAGGAATTAAATTTTAAAAACAATTTTAAGAATCTCAAATCAGATCTAAGCACAGTTAAGAGCTAACTTAATGTAGTCATGAAATTTTTTGAAAACAATTACCTTGGTTTGAAAGAAAAAAATGACTATGTGCCTTAAAACTTCATCAAATGTGATAAAATTTTAATAACACCTGCTGAAATTAATTTAAAATAGGCAAAATTCTGAAACAAGTCAATACAAAAAGTATTCATTTTATTTCAAGTTTAAAAGAACACTAAGGCCCGATCCTATAGTCGACTTCCAAATTGGGCATGGAAAGATTTCTAGCCAGAAGCCTTTCCAAGTGCAACAACTTATAGTCGACTTCCAGGCCGCTTCCAGCTGAGTAAGCTTCAATACCCGAATATTATGAAAATCTGGCAACAGGGCACTAATTCCAGTCGGTTGTTTTGCTCTGAGCCAAGAAAAGGAACACACCCATTAGATTTATGATCGTGTTTTGTTTGTTGACTGAAGGTGGTTGGGGTTTTTGTTAAATTGTAACACCTAATGTATGCATCAAGCAAATCCACGATGTTCAGTCAGACAGAAAATACTATATTGTTTGATTAAGTTAGGTAATATAAACACATCTTCGAGAATAAAACACTGACGCAGTGTCGAATGATCAAAAGAAATAGCTACTGTTACCATGATAGCGAAAACCATTCCAGAAAACTGTTAAATTAACCTCATTTTACATTTAAATAGAAGTACGAAAACTATGTGTTTTAAACTACTAAACTCTAAAAACTTGATAGTGGGCAGAGCTATGAAGAGCAGGGAAATCGTGGGGGTAAAAGACAAACAAAAATCAACACCGAAAAATTATACAGAAATAATTAACAGTGCTGGTATAAAGAGAGCTAACTTTACCTAATCTGTTAGGTTATATTTTATTAGGATATGTGAGGATAGGTTATGTTAGGTTAGTTACATATAGACTATTAGGTTATGTAAAGTTATGTTAGGTACTGCTCACAGTAAAGTGAGAACTTTTGAAAGCCCTGCTTAATTTCTGTTTTAATTTCACAATGCATAATTCTGATCAGTACACAAATAACAGTGTTCATGGTTAGAATAAGCTTCGCTTTAAACCACATATAATGGAGTGGAACAGCGAATGTTTTAAGGGCGGCACTCCGAATTTTTTTTTTTTTTTCAAATATATTTTCTGTTAATATTTCCATCGGATGCTTCTAATGTATCTTTTTGGAAACCGAAAATTATCTTCCATTTCGTCGTAGAACTCATAAACGTTATATATATGGTTACGAAACTCATTCAAATCGTCCATCATGTTGAAATCGTTTATGGAATTGCTTGTCTGGAAGTGCTACAGACCACATCCGTAAAGAAATGGAAGGCTTTCCTACCCTATGTGTGGATCGACATCTGTGTGTGGTCTATAGGATGTGCTTTTGCTGGAAGAGGCTCATAGAATGGATATATCACCCAGGTGGAGACTATAATCTGTAAATTGGCTGGGAGAGCCTTTTGTGTATGGAATAGCTTCTGGGTGGCGACTATAGGATCGGGCCTAACTATTTCAAAACTACTTCAAAACAACTGGAAGTTGAGCTTACAAGTACATTAGATCAAATCAAACACAACTATTTCTCCAAGTTCACTACAAGTAATTACGGCAAATACAATAAACTTACTTTTAAATAATAATAATAATACACGACTTAACAGTAGTCATCAATGAACACATCAGCTAGTGGTTTATCGGTCAAAATGACTCACCTTTCACTTCAGAGCTCAGGCCACTGTGTGTACGTGTCTGCCTCCTACAGTTGACTGCACTGAACGCCAAAACTACCCCAACACTTAAGAATACTTTTAACAACTAAAATTGGGCTACAAACTACAAAGGTCAAAAACTTAGCAGTACTTAGTTCGACACAATTTTGAAGGCTGGAGTGACCCTCCTCTGTGGGCCCTACATGTGCCTTATCCAAGCTTCACCACATGACCCTCACATGCTGGTGATAAACCTCAATGCAACACTTCACTCAGCAAGTTACTCTGTCGGAGCACTGAACTGACATTAAATAGAACTTACTCCAAGTGGAGCCACTTACGCTAATCAACAGCTTGAATTACAGCCAACCAGCCAATCAGAATGACAAATGAAACTAGCTCACATCGCATTGAGAAACAACTGAGTCATGAGTCACTGTTGCCACCCACGTAAGCAGACATGCCAGGGAAACTGAGAGAAACTAAGAGAGAGAGAATTCTAAAATGTGCAGCTCGCTGCCTTCAACCAGGAAAAGAAAAAGAAAAATGTCGACAGACTAACATGCTTCCGGGCATTCACCATGCCAAAAACAGTCTCTGTAGCATCTATCCATGAGGAGAGGGGGAACAAGCAACCCTGAACCACAACTTACCAGTCAGTGCCATGAATGAGGACACAGCAAACGCAGACCTTCCATCGTGCCCCTTCCTGCGTCATCAAGCCACCGCCAACAACCCTCTACCCTCCCCTGGTGAACTGCGACAACTCAGCGTGAAACCTAGCATCAATGAACTGGCACAGAACCACCCCTGTACCAGCAAAAAAAAATTCTAAAATTTACGATAAAGCTCTTTCGGCCTAAACATACTCGTCTAAAAGAACAAGTACAATCAATTAATAATAACTGAAGTGGAAAGCTTAAACTAGTCCGTTATAAACTCTATCGGAATAAAAAGGATTAAAATTACTACCAAAACTTACTTCAGAAAAATTTATAGGCGTAATACTATATAATACTTACCAGAATTCACTCTTCAAGATTTTCAGTTTTTCCAATACTTACAGAATCTAAAAACACATCTAGCCTCGTCTCACGATAAAGTCCTCTGCCATATTAGTTGTGGCATGGCGTCCACCTTGCCTACCCCACATTACACAACTTCCCTAGCTATACATGATTATCTTTGATTATTACGTCTCCCTTTTCTTTTCTTGTAATCTTCCAAGTACTTTTATAAGAATGGTAGCAGGTTGGTCTGTGGTGGACCAATTGTCAGACTGAGGTGACAACTGGTAGTTATTTTAGTCCAGTGATGTCAGTTCTTTAAACTCATTACAACTCTGATGGACCTATCCATTAAAGTTTTCATCTATGCTTAACCCTTCTTCCCCTTTGTAGTATTGAAAGTCGTAACTGACTGCAGTAGTGTTGTAAACATTCTAGTGCAGTCACCTTAACCACGCCAGTCACCTGTGGATCACGACCGCTTGTTGTTGTGTACCTAAGCAGTATCGGTAATCACCAGTAAATATAACAACTGGCGACGAGTTTGTGTGTTGGGCTTAGGCGAGCGGTGCATAAGTGGTGACGGTAGTAAGTTAAATTACAGCGCGTAGAAACCATGTAATGTCGAACCACAGTGTTTTGGGTTGCGGCATAAAACGAGCGGGAAGATTGAACAAGATGGCGTTAGTAAAAATCTAAGGATTCAATGATGTGGAAGGGGATTTCGAGTGCTATGTGGAGCGGCTGGAACACTATTTCCAAGCGAATAAAGTTAAAAGTGAAGAAAAACGCATTGTGTTTTTGACATTGTTTGGCCCTAAAACGTACGCTGTACGCTGTGCTAAAAAATTTGTGTGTTCCAGACAAGCCGGGAACCAAATCATATGACGAGCTAGTGACAATACTATCCAAGCACTATGCACCCCGGAAAATTGTAATAGCCGAGTGCGTAAAGCTATTACGAAGGAAACAAGCCGAGTCGGAAAGTATATCGGAATATGCGGTAACTCTACAAAAGTTGTCTTTGTCATGCGATTACGGGGGATTTTTGGAGGAAGCGTTGCGAGATGCCTTTGTCAGTGGGTTAGACAACAAAGAAGTCGTGCAGAAACTGTTGGTGGAGGAGCAGCTGACCTTCAAGTCAGCACTGGAAAAAGCCTTAATAATGGAGACAGCAGTCAAACAGTCCAAGGAATTCAAGCCGGAGAGAGGGAAGCTCAAGCAAGGTGAGTCGAATCGAGATGCCGATGATACATTTGCTATACAACAAAGACAGAGGGAAGTGGAACAACAGGGAGTGCTCGTGAGGCTATTGGCACGAGACCGAGGTTCAGACAGAGTCAGCAGAAAAATTGCTACAGGTGTAATAGTACTACGCACGTGATAGCCCAGTGCCCGTTTACAAATTATGTGTGTAACGGATGTAAAAAACGAGGTCACATTAGGAGGGCTTGTAAGGCACAAGGGGTACAGTATGTGGAGGAGGCCAGCATGGAAGACTGGGACTTACTTAATATTGATTTTAGTGACGTGAAGGGTGATACTATCAAAGTTAATGTAGATGTGCTGCTAAACGGTTACCCGGAACAAATCGTAATTGACACAGGGGCTGTAGTATCCCTGTGTTCGGATAGCACGTATAAAAAAAGTTGAGATCATATGCGTTGCGTAATACCAGGTTAAACTTGAGAACATATTCGGGGCAGCCCCTGCGCATCATGGGGGAATGCATTATTCCGGTAGAATACCTAGGTCAGAGCATAACTTTGCCGATGGTAGTGGTGGACAGTCAAGGGAAGCCATTACCTACCTTGTTGGGGCGAAATTGGCTGTCCTCATTGTAATTTGATTAGAAAAATATGGCAAAAATGTAGAAGGGGCCCAACCACGTGAAATTCACCAAGTGCGCGATCAGCGTTTCTCCAGAGAGCTAGAAGAAATCATCAGTGACTGGCGATGCAAATACAAATCTGTTTTCGGAGCCCAAGCAGGAATTATCTCCGGTGCAGAAGCAGAGGTGGTGCTTAAAGAAGGTGCTTTTCCTGTGTTTTGCAAGGCACGAACGGTGCCTTTCGCAATGAAGACAGCGGTGGAAGCGGAGCTAGACAGGTTAGTGCAAGCTGGAGCGATTTACCCAGTGAGTAGGTCTCATTGGGCAACGCCAGTAGTGTGTGTAAGAAAGAGAAATGGGGGGGATTCGCTTGTGTGCTGATTATAAGGTAGCGTTGAACCCAGTAGTGGAACTGGATCATTACCCTCTGCCCAAAGCAGAGGAGATTTTTAGTGAACTGGCCGGGTCCAAGGTTTTCTCTGTAATTGACTTACACTCCGTGTATACTCAGTTGCCTGTTAGCAAACAAAGCCAACCATTGCTAACTATCAACACACATAAGGGGCTATATCGTTACACCGCCTTCTATTTGGGTTCTGTAGTGCCCCATGTATCTTCCAGAAAGCGATTGAGCAGGTCTTAAAGGGGATAAATGGAGTACACGTGTAATTAGATGACATTTTAGTGGTGGGCGTTAGTTTCAGGGAGGCTGGAAGGCGGGTGGAAGAGGTGTTGAAACAATTGGAAACCTTTGGTATCAGGGCTAAAGAGGAGAAGTGTAGGTTGCTTTGCAAGAGCGTAGTATATCTTGGTCACAAACTTTCGGGCGAGGGCATTCAACCCACTAAAGACAAGATGAAAGCCATTCAGGAGGCTTCGGCTCCAAGGGACATTACTGAACTCCACTTGTATCTGGGGTTGTTTCAATTTTACAGCAAGTTCTTGCCCTACCTAGCAACGGTGTTACACCTACTATACCTGTTGTTGCAAGGCAATCAGATATGGCAGTGGACTGCAGACTGTAGCAGAGCATTCAACGACAGTAAGGGAATGTTGCAAAGCAGTCCAGTATTAGTACCTTATGACCCAGCGCTGCCACTCATAGTGACGGCGGATGCAAGCGCATACGGAGTGGGAGCAGTGCTACCACATCAAATGCCATCTGGGGAAGAACAGCCTATAGCCTTTGCATCTAAAACATTGTCAAAGGCAGAAATGGGTTACAGTCAGGTGGAACGGGAAACTCTGAGTTTAGTATTTGCCGTAAGGAAGTTCCACAGTTACCTGTATGGGCGACAATTTGTCCTGGTAACAGATCATAAGGCACTCACTACCCTATTTGGTACGAAGCGCAGTGTTCCAGTCATGGCGGCAGCCCGAATACAGAGATGGGCAATAGTGTTAGGAGCCTACAAGTACAAGGTGAAGTATAGACCAGACTCGGAAATCTGTCAAGCAGAAGCGTTATCACGCTTACCTTCACCGTCAATGGAGATGGAAGGAAGAAACTCCCAGGAGGAAGAGGTAGTGTTTTTCTTCGCACCTCTCCCAGGTTGTCCATTGAGGGCCGCCGATATTGCGGAAGCTACCCGGAAGGACCCGGTCCTGTCAAAAGTGTCAGACATGGTGTGGCGGGGGTGGCCAACTACAGTCCCAGAAGAGGTGAAGTGTTTTGCCTCTCGGAGGATGGAGTTGTTTTTGGAACAAGATTGTGTACTACGGGGCAATAGGGTGGTCGTTCCGGAGAAATGGCACGAGGAAGTATTGAAATTGTTGCATGAGGGGCATCCCGGAGTCACTAGAATGAAGATGCTGGCCAGAAGCTACGTGTGGTGGCCTAGCATGGACAAGCAAATAGAAGAAACGGTGAACCAGTGTAGTCTGTGTCAGCAAACTCAAAAGGCAGCGCAAGCAGTGCCCTTACAGCAGTGGAGTTGGCCAACTCGGAGGTGGCAACGGGTGCATCTGGATTTTGCGGAAGAACAGAGACATAAATTACTAATAGTGGTGGACGCCTTCTCCAAGTGGTTGGAAGTAATTCCAATGACGGCTACAACAGCTTCCCACACGGTGGGGAAACTTCGAACACTGTTCGCAGCGTTTGGGTTGCCGGAAGAAGTGGTGACACACAACGGCCCTCCCTTTCAATCAGAAGAGTTTGATGAGTTCCCGACTGCCAACAGAGTGAAACATACCAGAATTCCCCCATACCATCCACAGTCAAATGGCGTGGCAGAAAGGCAAGTTCAAACCGTAAAAATAGCTCTGAAGCGCCAATTGAAAGAAACCAACTGCAGCAAGCAACCGCACGCTACAACATAGGGTGGACGTATTTCTGTTTACTTACAGAAATACCCCGCATTTGTTGATAAGAAAACCCCTGTAGAATTGTTTTTGCAACGACAGCCGCGCACTCGGTTGTCACTTTTAAAGCCGTCATTTTCACGACGTGTCGGAGAGCCAAAAACAAGTCCAGCGTAGGGCTGATCAACATAGAGGGCCACACAGAAATTTCATACTAGGGGACTTGGTGTGGATAAAAAATGTGGGGGGGAGGAACAGAATGGGAGCCTGGTTCAGTAAAGGCGGTGGTTAGTGGAGTTACTTACCAAGCGTAAGTTGGCACACGGCTCAGATATGTACATGCTTACCATTTGAAGTTGAGAGAATCCAGGACCAGAACAACTCCAAGTTCAGATAATCAAGTAGTAAAAGAATATTATGGTAAGGCTAGAGAGGAAGTTGGAAGGAAGGCGACCGACCAGGAGGAGGTGAAACTTACGTCAGAACAGGAGCAACCTTCAGATGGAGCTTCAGGTCAGGACAGGCCTGAAGGAAGCGACCAGACCAGTGTTACGGGAGCAGGAGAGTGTTGGGGCCAGGAAGAAGGGTTCATAGGAATTCCGTGTTCAACACTGGTAGCGGCTCACAACGCTAGGCGCTCCAGTAGACATGTCAAGGCCCCAGAACGACTGAATTTATAGGACGGAAGTTTTACATGGAAGAGGGAGTGTAGTATTGGCAGACGTAATTGACTGCAGTAGTGTTGTAAACATTCTAGTGCAGTGCACTTGACCACGTCAGTCACCCGTGGATCATGGCCGCTTACCTAAGTGGTATCGGTAATCACCAGTAAATATAACACCCTTGACTGCCTGTTTGTGTCATTCTCATTCTGAAATTTTGTTCTTAACTACAAAATCTAAATGGTTTTTCCTTTGTGTATTTCAACTTTATTTCTTTCAACCTGCTTCTGCTCAGGGATTCTATTCACATATGCTCATGGTCTTTGAGAGGAGTACCAGTACCCAAGAACCTGTCCAACTGTCCTATCCTAATCACCTTTTCTGCTTAGGAATATGTTATCTCTTGCTCTGAAAGGCTTGAGGTTTCTAGGTCCCATATTATAATACTGCTGCTGTATGTTTTGTCTACTATATAGCTTTGCCTTGTCCGCATGGTCAGCTTCAAGGTTGTCTCTACCTATAGTCAGCAAGTTATTTGGTTGTCGCTGTGGTGACTGAGTATGTTGTTAAAGTTGGCACCAGGTTATGGTGCGAATGTTGTAAACAGTTCGTGGGGAATGTCGGTAAGCGGCGGTAATAAAGATGTACGACAATAATATGGGAGTTTTATTACACTGGCGATGAGTACGGTATTTTAAAAAGTGAAAGAAGAGTTACCAAAGTGATTTAGGATAATGGCAGCAATTCGTAAAGTTGGCTAGTTCTGCCCACAGGAGGAAACAATTGCATCATATGTTTAGAGGTTAAAGCATTACTTCAAGGCCTTGTGATCCACTTAAGAAGGTCCAAGAACTTGCAGAAGCCCTATCAGTCAGCTCAAATCCTGCCCAAAGCTAACAATACTGAGGTTGGCGCAGGGGGTGAACGACTCAAGCTGGCTCAACGAACTTCATCATCAGAGCCTGACTTCTGTCAACGAACTTCATCATCAGAGCCTGACTTCCGGGGGTTTGAGCCCCAAATTGCTCCTGATGCATTCACCGATGGGTTTACTGTGTACGGTGAGGACTTTCTTCAGGAAACAACAGACAGAGAATGCCAAACCTCGGCTACCAGAAGTGGTAGGATGGTGAAACCTGTGACGCATCTAAATCTCTAAGTCTGTAGCAGTGTTAGCTAGTAGATTTGACTTTGACTTGTAATAAGCTGTCAGTCTGTTAATTGTGTTGTACTGTCTATGTTATGCTGCTGTTTAATGTTAGCAGAAGTTTATAAGTTTGTTTTAATAAGTGTATTCTATAACTTACAAGTGGCTGTATGTCTTGCACTATAAAGGGGAAGGTGTTGGACACTTGTCTTTGGTAGTTGTAGTTGGCAACACGGAGTTTAGGAAAACACACGACAGTTTCCAGGCACTGTAGTTGTTGGTTAAGATGTATCTTGGTGAACCTGAATAAAGCATATGCTGCATCTACAATCTGTTTGAGCATGTTCGACCATCACACTCTGCAGCTCAGTTAAAACAAACTCTTTAAATGAAAGCAATTGAAAATATTCTCTTTATGCTTCCTTATTTAATTTAAATGGATCTATACAAATTCTGAGGCTACTACCAGGTTTTCTGATCACCACTAAGGATTTAAGTCACTGTGTCGGATGTCGGGTTTGTCACGGGTTTGACCATTCCTTACTGCTCCATTTTATTCAGTTCCTCCTTAAGTAAATCTAATAAATGCAATGGAATTTTTCTCGGTTTTGCAGCATGTGGTACTGCTCCATTCCTTACCTTTATTTTGATTGTGTTATTAAATAAACCAATCCCTTCGAACAACTCTTTACAATCATTAACATTTCTCTGACACTGGTAGGCATCGCTTTGCTATCTAAAGGACCTGAATTACCAGTACTTAATTCTATCCTAACCTGAACTGCATCTCTCTGCTCCCCAGTATTTTCTACTATTGTACTGTCAAGTACTCTCCTCACAAGGTCAAACTCTTTTATAGTGGGTAGGCCTAACACTGGTGGGGTATTTTGTTACCTTATACTACTTGAAACTCTACTACACCTTCCTGACCTACTCTAAATCTATAATAACAGTAACACTTTCCAACTGCAGGCATTAGTATACCACTATAATTCTCTAATTTTACTGTCGAGGACATCTTTCTGATATTTAGTTTATTTGCCTCCTTAGTTGCGATTGTATTCACCTGTGCCCCAGTATCGAGTTTTAACTTGGCATATCTATTCTTAATTAGCGCCTTTTCCACCCAGTCCTCATTTACAGGTGTTAACTTTCACTCTGAACACATGTAACTTTACCTAGTAACAATGCTTGTTCATCAACTTGACTTACACCCATATTCTTTGTTCTGAATTCCCCTGTCTTTATCACTCATATTGTTGATCTCAACTGTTCCTGTTTGCTGTTTGTTCACTTGGTGCTGAATTTATGTTAGATATGTACACTGTTGCAAAGTACCCTGGTCTGTTACATAACTTGCACACCGTACCATATGCTGGACACCTCATAGGTTGATACTTCTTTCCTCATATTTAACAGAGAAAAACACTGCCCCCAGTCAGGGGCGTCATTTGGGACTACAGGGGTGGCAAATGCCCTCCCCCCCCTGGATTTAGAATTTCATGTGTATATATATATATATATATTTTGTATTTTTAAATTTAAATATTGCTAATTTAAGCACATAAAACTGAAGTTTTATTATTAAAGCATCTAATTTATACTTGCTTAATTAATAAATAAGGTGCAACAAGGTCACTGTCGCCGGAAAACAAAATCTTGCCCCCCCCCCCCCTTAGAAAAACCTGAAATGACGTCGCTGACCCCAGTCTTGTGAACATTTCTTCCACCGTACCAATGTGGCATCTGCTTGCTGATTCCGTCACCATCACTAAAAGATTCTGTTGAACTTGTTTGTGGGGATCCCAAAAATTTGGATTGTTTCCGCCGTGCCATTCTTGACTGTTGTGCTTGCTGAGACTTAATGGCTTGTGTTATTTTGCACACACTAGCCATACTTCCCCTATGGATATGGATTGCAACTAGACTTGAGTAATTTATGCGTTTTCGCAAATTTGAACACACTTTTGTAAGGTTAATTCTTCTGTGTTTAATAGATTCTTTTAACATCACTGTTTCGCAGACCATCAATAATTCTGTCTTTGATCAGGCTGTCCCTCATTTCTCTGAACTCGCAACTTTGGCTTAATTTCTTCAGTTCCGATATTTACCGTTCGTTTTGATATCTGTTGAAAAATACATGCCTTTCAACACACACATTAGCTCCAGGGACACAATAGTTTTCATAAGCCTTTAAAACTTTAGCTGGATTTTTTTTTCCAATATAGACAGTTCATATGTTTTGTACAGCTCCAAACCTGTTTCACCAATTGTAATCAGCAAAATCACTGTTTGCACCTCAGACGTTGCTTCGTGGATCCTTAAGCTAGCATGTACAATTCATATTGCTGCTTGAGCCTTCATAAATTTTCCACTGCGTTTACAGTAATTGTAGTGGGCTGGGCAGCTTCAAATTGTTCATTTAAGTATTGACGACTGCATTTTGTGGCACTTTTAAAACTTAATAGCTTTGTTATTGCCGCATGCATTTTATTTTCTGCTTTTTGAGACATTGAACCTTCTCCGTCTGTGCCATTATGCATTCTCTTTATATATCATACTTAGCTACCACTAGCAACACCAGGATTCACTATTCAAGATTTGTTTAACTTTCCTGATCCATACAGATTCTAAATACACATCTAGCCTCATCTCACAATCAAGTCCTCTGTCATCTTAGCTTTGTCCTGGATTCCACCTTGCCAACCTCATATTAACACAACTTGCCTGGCAATACATTATTATTTTTGGATATTACATATACTACTATTTTCACTGGATGAATATTTATCCATTAACATCCAAAACACCCTCGGATGTCATAAATGCCACGTAAGACACAATTAACAAACATAGATTTCTCAAAGAATTTATGGCACACATGTGTCATCTACATAATTCAAATAGAGAAAGTACTACAAGGAATGTGACATCTCTCTCATCACCTCAAGTCACATTGGAGTAATGGGCTAGCATGAGTGGTTTAACTAGGCATTGTAGGGTAGATCGGTTATTTTAAAAAATTAACAAAAGGTGTTTAGTTAATTTTATGCATTTAATCATAACCTGACTAACCTGGTCACGTGACCAAGCACAATTACCTTCATAACTCTATAGGTTACTTTATGTAAACATTGAATGTACGTCAATGCCACCCTGCATAAAAAGGCATACAGAGAAAATTAATATTTTCTGACAAAGATTTACTACAGCGTTTAAGTAGAAGTAGTGTGGCTGCCTGCTGAGCACTGCACCTAACTTGGAGCATTGTTGATTTGCTGATTGCTTCTGATAGGGAGTCAAAAAGAAATTGTTTAATGATAGTTAAAGAAACAATTTTAAATGAAAGAGATACATAACTAAACAGAGTTGTTTAATTTTTCAGGCCTTGTGATAACTGTGGAAAAGAGTCTAATCCAAATATGACAAAATAAGTTAATCTATATAATTTTACATATGTTCAATATGAATAGTAGTACTATCTTTGAAAGAGTTGTGCAATTTAAGTGTCTGGCTGGGTGTAATTTTTTAGACATACTTCAATGTGATGCAGAAGTCTGTCAAATAATATTACCGAGAATAGAAAAATGTAAATAAGCCAGTTATGCTTTAGTCAACTGGATACATTGAAGACCACGCATCTAGTTGACTGAAGTCTAATCTGCTTATTTATGCTTTCCTATTCTCTTTAGTTTTCTTTAACAGTGCACCGTCTAGTGCTCAGTGGCGACAGTGGCGTGCACCTGCCTTATGTGTAACTTACTTTGATTCTACAGTTTCTTCTTTGGCTTGGTTCGCCACCTCTTTACCTTTATGTGCTAGCTTATGTTCTCTTGTTTCCCCCTCTCATCTTCCCTATGCTTGCGCAGTCGTTAAGCTCTGGCCAGGTTTACTGGTGTGTAGGTGTGGGGCGCTCTGTCACATTTTCGTGATTCCAGCTTCAGAAAATGTGTAAGTCTGCTGCTCCACTTTGTATTAGTTAATTAGGTTGGGAACTTGTTCCCCCATGGCGTGCAAGGTGGCTGCCATCATGTGCTTGGTGCTATTGTAACTGTAGTTTTTTTATTTTTCCTAAATTCTTTGCTTGGCTGCCATCTCATTAAAAAATTGTCCAGGATTAATAATGTTTGTATCAGGTATTTTTAGGGTAATGTTTATGAAATTTTGTAATTGTGTTTCTTGCTAACGAGCGCTGCAATGACCCTTTGGTCAAATAGCTTTAATGACTGCATCTCTTTTCACTGCATTTGCATCGTTTTGAAATTTCCTTACTTAGAGATTTGAGTATATTAGACTGGAGCATTTGGACATGAAATTAAATACTCGACAATATGACATTAATTACTAAATTTATATTCATTACTTTCTTTGAGAAAGTTGTCTAGTTTATATTGCACACACAATATTGACGTCTGGATATGATGTATTTACTTTGACTATGAATATTTTATTAACAGAATTTGTGTGAACTCATGTTATGTGTACTCGTCACAATTGTGTATGAATTTCTAAGTGTGCACTGATGTACTGTTTCTTATGATAATAATGTCATTGAATTGAAAAGGCTTAAATGCCTGTTGGAATTGTTTTACTTGTTGCTAGTGGTTTAATATTGAATAAAAGATTGAAATTACCGTAAATCGCTTTAAGTCAACTGGGTGATTATTTTAAGGTTATATTTCACGAAAAATTTTATTTTGTTAGTTGAAAGATCCTTTCAAATGTACCTTGTTGATGTAATTAATTGTTGCCAAATCACTATAGTTTTCACGATATAACACTTGAAATTCGCAATTCTGCGAGTTTTGGAGCATACCCCACAATGCTCGTATTATTTTTTTCCCAGCAGTATTAGTCGCAATAGAATCTGTGTGGTCTGTACAACATATTGATCTAGTAAGAAGGTGATAGATTAAAAGGTAAGTGAGTACTGATGTCCTGAATTGTGCTGAAAATTAGCGTCGGAATAGTAGTGAATATCTTTCTAGTCACACAAGTAAAACTGTTGAAAAATACTTCAGTGTACAATTTAATGCATTAGCTGTGTAGAAATATCTATATCAGTTACTTTTGTTACTTGTAAGACAAGCTACTTATGTACTACTGGACGTCTGTATTGAGTATTGGTAACCTGCCTATAACACTCTTGTATCGGAGGGTACCTCAGGTAAGCCGGTTTTGCACGCGTTCCTGACCATCTCCGAAACCTTGCACAGCGGGGTGTCCCTCTTCCTTTTAAACCCTTGGAAAGTAGTGGGGGAACAGTAAACATCTTGTTTGAGCTAAGGGAAACCTGGAAGTGTTTGCAGTGTTAGTATTAGCTTATATGTGATAATATTTTACATGTAGAACTGGAGTAAAATTGTGAATTTTATTTTTTCGCAATTTTTTTTTTGTAAATACAACGATAATAGCAGTACTTAGGGCGTGAAAATGGCTGAAAAAATATCCTGGTAAATCACGGCCTCGTAATCCATGTAAACGAAAAAAAGGGCGAAGCTTGCGATGGACGCGTGACGGAAAAGAAGTGCTAACATTACTGACAAGAAGGAAGTAAGGAAAGAGAAAACTGAATTATATACATATTTGAGTACACTAGGAAACTTAACTTCAAAGTGAAATTGGTTTATTTTTCATATATTTTTGCAGGAAAAGTAGGACTTAATGTTTTACATATTTAAAATAATCATTTTAGCTAAAGCTCAGTCATTCTGTTTTTAATAGATGTGTATAATTTTTTGACAAGTGTAATTAAGTCGTATAGTGTAGTTAAAGAGAAACTCTTTATTCGTAGAAAAAAAACAGATTTTCGCGAAAATATTTGGCAACAACTTATTTCAGTTTCTTAGGTGCCGTCTGCAGCGCTGCTTCATGGTTATTCGTCAGTGAGTTTTTGCACAGGGATGTCTTTCGTTAGACTGTGAGCGTCACTATACATATATAATTTGTGCGTAAAACCCTCAATACGCGTGATAGTCGTTAACATCCAACCACTGACAATGAAATAGAGCTCTAGGTGCGCAAACAAGGAATTTGATTAATTATATACAAAATTCTTTCCGAGAAAACTTTCAGTCTACATTTTCCTGCACTTTATGCGTAAGACATCATAATGTTTCATTCCCAATCTTTGACTAATTTTAAAAGAAAATAATACACTTTATACGGAGCATTTATTTTTATCATGCAAGAAAATAGAATATAGGCCTACTATGGTTTGTGCTTTTGATTTTTTTTTTAGCAAAATTAATGCCGAAGTAATTGTTAAGAAATCTTTTACATATTATGTGATAATAAATATAACTAAAATTTGAGGCCTTATATGGTGATTGTTTCGTTCACCTAGGCTCTCATTTTAAATCAGACACGACTTTAATTACTGGAAAGTAGCATTAACACAGTTCCCTTACAATATTTGCTTTGTATGCTAGGCGATATGCAATATTCTTTTGTAACTGCAACAATTCCTCCTCTACCTTTTCAAGTTATCCTGAAAATATTTACAGGCCTGCGTACACAATTTCAAAGTAGTGCCAAGACCAAGTATTTTTGTAAGAAACTGTTCGTATATGTTTTCTAGCATTCTAGAGAACAATAGTTTATTAAGTTTACTATCTGTAGTATATTTATACGTAAATATGTTATCTGGTAGTTCAGGCCGTATTCCAATTTGTAATTTAGTAAATAGATATCATATATGGTTTTGAATGAATGTGGTCAAGATTACAGTACTTGGTAATGGTAGTTACATAATGCGGATTATATGGTACACACTAAGTCACCAAATGCGTTTTTAATATATCGCAAATGTTTCCATTTTATGGCAATTAGGCCAGTAGTTAGGGGCACGTGATTTTCGCTGAAAAAGTTTGCATCAGCTTATTTCAACGCCTTACAAGCATATATGCAGCTGAGCTTCAAGGTCACTCGCCAGATGTTTTTACTGCACGCGACTTGGGGTTCTGCTCTCAAATCACAGACATCTTGTGTCAGAGTAACATGGTTTTCTTATTTTGATTTGGCGTAGTTAAGTTAGATACGCATGTTCTCAAAGATATCTCACTTAATCTTAAAATAGAGCTGCAGATTATGCACGTAAGGTAGAAACAAATTAGGGCCGAAATATTTTTGCCGTATAAGCAGGTGGCCTTACAAGCTTTGTATTTTTAATAGACTATACGTACAAACAGTTGGTTTCAAACTAATCAAAACTGATAGAGGACGGGACGACTTAAAATAAAAACTTAATTTTATATATATATATATATATATATATATATATATATATATATATATATATATATCGGCTTAAACGCCTCGTATTTATTCGTAGATGTATTACGATATTTCTCCCTGGACAAGAGACGGAATGAATTTCGAAATTTGCCAATTTTATACATTCTGATAAAAACTTAATGTTTTGAGAACATATAACAGCAGTAATATTAATAATTTTCTAAATGTCGGTTACATTTTGGGTTACGCTTGGATATTTTACGGCATTTAATGAGATTGCCTCACGTGTCCCTCGGTATGAGATCGGCGCGGTAATAGGCGGGGAATGAAAATTATTGCTCATTTAAATAATATCAAATAAAATTATTTCAAATGAACAAAATCAAGCTGCTTCAGTATCATAACTATATAACTTACAAAAAGTTATTTATTGGAATTCTTCGTATAACAAAACCACAATGAAATGTACAGCATCGTTAGTGCAGTCTCATTATTATTTTCGATGTAACTATCAAGTAATTGAATTCATTTCAGATTGCTTGCCGATTTCGGACATTTATATAACATTTCAGCCTGTTTCTTTTAAATCCAAGTAGCAAGATTTAGTTATTTACATGACCACGTCAATCGATAATGATAATGATAGTCCTGTGATAAACTAAATTAAATAATTTAAATATGTTACGATGATGATGACTTCAGATGTGGTGTTAGCGTATAGTAGATTCAGGGTTGTGTAGGTGAAGTGGAATAGATTGTGACACCTAATTATCCAGACAAAAAATGCACACACAAAACAAATGAAATATAGTTATGCCTTCAAATAGAACGTAATTGACTCTTAGAAAAGGTGTGCAAATATATGAGGAAACTGAATGAAATACAAAATTAAAACATTACATTTAAAATGAAACCGTTTCCTTAAGTTCGTGATCCGAAGTTAAATAAATTAATTGCAAATAATTAGCACCCAAAATACTTGAAAAATATCATCAGTGTTCAAATAACAGCCTCAATAAATGTCTTAAATATTTCCTCGGCTGCTCAATTACAAAGACTAATTCTCCCAGAACCTCTGGGTACAGGTTTCTGATTATGCTGCGTAAATGTCCAAACCTAAGAAAATAAATAATTTAGCTTCTTAAAAACTTAACTTAATCATCCCAAAAGAAAACTCATAATCAGTTGAGAATAGTCTAAGACACAATAATTTGTAGTAATATAATGAAATTCGGGTGACAAGATAAAGTTCCAATATTTGACTTATCTGGCCAAAATGGCTTATCTCTGCATCCTCTTCAATCTTCAAGTTCACTAATAAATATTTAACGCTTGGTCCTACCACTCGACCCTCTTCTTAGATGGTCGGCGGACCTATAATCTGTATTTCTTTTGGTGGTACTAATACATATCCTGTCTTTAGGATGGACCCAAATTAAAACAATTTACACAGGGCGTAAATGATTACGTCCCCATTCTTTCAAAGAAGCCACCAAAAAGTCCCTGTAGCACACATGAAAATAAGGACTACAAAGTCCTACTCTCCAATCCGTAATTAAAGTAACAAAAATGTGTTAAGTATTATTAGTAAAAAAAAAAATATATATATATATATATATATATATATAGTTACATTTTTACTCAAATAGTTATTTAATAACAATCAGCAATTAAAATTTATTACGTTAAATGTAACTGCAATTCTGGATAAAACCATTTAATATTAGTTTGTGACTCGTTCTCGGCACAGAATCGTCATGTCATCATATTAATTAAATTACGTCAAGGCTTTTTAAAATACGATAAAATATTGCAGATACTCACAAAACTCATCATTTAGCATACATTTACATTTTTAGTGGTTAATACATGTTCATGTGACTTTTTAAACAAGTTAAATTTACTGTCAATGCAAATAACAAAAAGATCATATTTCATATGTCACAATTTATATAAAATTTCAGTCTGTTTCTTTAAATCCGTGTAGCTCTGCTTCCCTGTCAAGTGATCCAATGTTTTCAACTCTCACACGTATTGTGGTTCTACCCGCAAATCACAGACGCATAGGGTCACAGTACTCTTATTTGGATTGGTTCAGACCAGTGGCGTAGGAACAGGGAGGTACAGAGGTACAAAGTACCCCCAAAATTTGATAGTGGGTTACGAATTATAATTTGTACCCCCGTACATATTAGTGCATATACGTAAAAATAAACAAAACAAATACAATATAGCAAGAGGCATGTTTAATCTAATTGTATATAGCATAATGCTTCTTTGCCTTTGAGTGCACCAGTAAAGAGACTGTTTAGCATCTGCAAAGATATATTGTCATTTAAAAGAGGTAAGATAGGAGTGAGTAATTTTAAGATTCAGTTATTCTGCAAAGTCAATTCCAAACATTGAAAGTTGGGTTTTGGTTTTTCTGTGTGTTAAGTAAAAATAACAGGGAAGTTTCAATTCTTTTCTCCTAGAATGATGATTAATGATGGTAAACAACTATATATGAAAACTGCATCAATGGGGATTCAATATGTGACATGACATCTAGTAAATAGTTATTGTATTTAAAATGTTTGCACGTCTTTGAACAACGTACTTTTTTGCTGCTACATTTGATAAATATTTCTTCTGCAATATAATTATTATCATGTTTTTGTATTACAAAATATATTAATGCAAACAAGGAAAATAAAGTTTACATTAGAACATGTACTAGAAATTTCAAAGTAAACATAAAGTAATTGTAATTGTAACTGTAATTTTACTGATTATTTTTGTGGAAAGTAATTTTACTTGTAATTAGTTACAAATATTTTCAAGTAATTGTACTTGAGCCCAATTACATTTTCTGTGTACTTTTACCATCACTGTGTATTACCGCATATCACTTTTAGCTTCTGTATTTTACATCATCTATTTGTTTGAGTATAATTTTCATTCAAATATATTAATATAAAACTACATTTACTTTTGTATCAATGTATGTAAAATAAAGTTACAAAAATTTAATATAAGAAAATATTGTACATGATTACAGGATTTATACCGTTTCTACAACCGACAATGGCCATTTCAGATGAAGATGATTCACCTGTTGCTATAAAGGATGAAGGTAAAACAAAAATTTTTATTTGTTTTCTTTTCTTCCATATTGTTTTCCAAAAACTATTTTGCTATAAACTTGTTTTGTACATTACAAAGATAAATAATGTTTAAAATATGTATGAACACAGGTTGATAACTCTGTAAAATAAAATAGTTCCACTTTGTTTAATTATCCTGACAAAAATATAGAGTAGAGTGGGGCAAAAGTAAGTAACACACATTTTATGATCATTTCTGAGTCTAATGGACTAGGTATTATAACATAATTATTAATATTGTGTAAGCATGGATATGTTTTCCAACACACTGTTAAAACGCACTTTAAGTTCGCAAGAAATCAGAAAATTGTAAGATAAAAATTAAATTGCAAGATATGTTGTGATTCACTGTAGTTGTACGTATAAAACTAATTCATCACAACATTACACTAATTAAACAGAAACATATATATTTGTGGTAAATCTTTACACGTAAAGAGTTATCCATCTAATTTTCTCAACAGATTTTTTCCTGTAGGGAAAATAACTTTGGGGACAGTATTTGGAACCATCGACATTCCCGTCTCATCCACGTTATAAATGCTACCAGGTGTGAATTTATTTTTACCATAACCTCAGACAAATTACCAAAATATACATCCAGCTGCACTCTGTTGAATCCCATAATTATTGCTAGGTTTGTTTGTTGTCGTGTTTGCAATGGCAAACTATGTTTCTTCATGAAAACTAATGCCCAATCGTTCCCTGCTAATTTTGACTCTATATTAAATATACGTTCAATGCTGTTTACCACCGTATACTCTAAAGCCAATCTCCCTGAGTTAAGAACAAATTACTGAATAGGAAGTAGAACAGAATACAAATACATATGTAAATCATGTGTTCGATATAATTGGTATTTAAATTATTACACTACACAAGTTATTTATGAGGACTATAAACGATAAACAATGCGAACTTTATCCCCACTTACACATGCGAACTTTTGCCCCGCAGTACTGATCTTCCATTTCCAGTAAGTGCTGCTATCTGTGGTGTGCAATATGACCTTTGTAAATTATCACTACACACAGGAAAAACCACTTTATCAAGCTGCCTAGTGCATTATTTTCTAACACTTAATTCTTTCTTGGTATCCTAGTTGCGAGAAATTTTAATATTACATCAATAGCATGAAAGTTAATCTTTACCGCGTGGTTTTGTTCCTGTTCGTCCAAGCGAGCCTTTTCACGTGTAACGATGCTCTGCCATGACACCTTTAACTTGAACTCAGATTTACCATCCTAATATTCGTGAGACCAAAAATAACTGCACTGCGCACTTTTACCCCACTCTACTAAATATAATGTTGCCTATAGAAAATAACCGCAAAGAATTAAGAATTTATTTTTGATTTTTAAACTCACAAAAAAGCAATAGAAGTTTCTTAAAGCAACAAAGCAGAGCGTGATCTCTCTCCTCGCCCAAGGGGGCCGGGCGCTGGTATGGCTTAGGCTAAGAGGCAACATAAACAACGAAAACCGCGGGAAACTGCGGATAAACTGGATGTAGTACCCATCTGTATGCAAGATCACGTATGTTAAGGGCTGGCTTGAAGGAGGATGTGGTGCTTCTGAACAGCATGAAGGTTGCACATTGTCCTTTGTGTTAACGTGTAACTTGGACTGGAACAGGTTTCTCGGAACGATGGTTCCTCGGGGGGAGGGGGGAGGGACCAGGCAGAGGTTGAAGGCTGGGTTTCGCATTGTCCTTAGCAAACTGGTCGGGAGCTTCACTGTTGTCTTACTGAACACATAAAGCTGGAAGAAAAGGAGTTCCAGTAAACCATTTTTTTTTTCTTATTTCTCAGTTATTAACAAAAATTAAAAAAAAAAAAATCATAAACATAGATACCCCTGCTCTTTTCTCTCTCTTTCTTTCTCAAAAGTAAATTAGACTGTGAATGTGTTGAAAATTTCTTGAATACTTCATTCCAGTTCAGGCATAGATACGAGAAAATTTTCCTGTACAGCATATACTATTCTGTCCTAAACAACGTGCGCAGAATATCTGTGTGCACATTTCTCTAAGTGTACAGGACGGATGGCCATGGCAACACCTTGCAGTAGCTTAATGTTCATTGTCTTAGATGGAAAAGCATTTGAGAGTGACTTTAAAAACTGAAAGTGAGAAACTCAAAAATTAGCCAAAAAAAAGTGTGTGTCAGCGTCGAAAATATTTCAAAAGTCTCGTGTGTGATCTACTAATCTGCTTAAAACAAGGTCGGTACAATACCATTATGTCTTTGTATTTTTCTGAACTGCATTATTTTATTTGGTATTCTATCTATTATTAGAATATTTTACAAGTATTAACCGAGAGAAGGATGATTTGACTTCCGAGTTCTTTAAGGTCATGGCCATGCCTAATTTTGTAATTTTTGAATGATTTTTGCGATGAGGGTGAAAGACAAACTGAAGTGTTTTGTTGGATACACGCATTTGCTAGTGATTGTTTCTGAATCACAGAAAACCCCCAGTTACATAAAAGAAAGGACTATGCATAAGAAAATGAACAAAAAAGAAACACATAAACAATGCTTGAAATGGTTGGTGTCAACAAACGCACAAGGTAATTCCAAAATAAAAATTCACTTCGGTACGCAACCAAAAAAAAATTCATTAATTTCCAATTTGTACAGAATGTATTCCTATTTCAAAATTATTTATATCTTTGTTTGACTAATCATTTCTGACTTCCTTGATGTGTTTCTTCATTTCTAGCCTAATTTCCTTTACGAGATTGCACGTCTGTATATGTCTTTATGTTTGTCTCTCTCTAAAAACTTTTGAATCCGTAGATCAATTTTCATCAAACTGGGTAGTAATCTGACTAGTCATTTATTTATTTCCTTATGCTAAGTTCATATCATCAAAATGGCAACCTTTTGAACATTTTTCAATCACACTACATATTTTAGGAAACCATATTTTAGAATTTCATCAAAATCTGCACATATAAAGAACCTGGTAAGGTAACGTGGACTTGTATTTATGTTGTTAATGACGTATACATAGTTTCAAAATGGCCTCTTTTTTATATATATTTTCCACAATTTGACATATCTGAGGAATAATGGATCTGAAGTTGGCCAAACTCAATACACATGTGCAACATACAAAGCTGACTGGACGTACGCTACATGTATTTCATTCATTTTGTTTTCATACTTTAAATTGGTGGCCATTTTTATATCTTTTACTTAGTATAACGCATCTGAGGAAATATTTTTCCGAATTTCAACAGACTTAGTACACATACACTACAAATACATACTAGCTGACTTTACTTGTGTGTTTTTTGTTCATCTTATGTTAATATTTTCAAAATGGTGGGCATTTATATGATTTTATCATAATATGACACATTTGAGAAAATATTTCTAGGAACTTCATCAAACTTGGTACACATTTACTACATACCAAGAAGACATATCTTTACTGAACAGTATTTCTTTCATCCTATGTTCATATTTTACAATCATCAATCTTTTTTTTTACTTTCAGCATAGTATGTCGTATCGGAGGAAATATTATTAGCATTTATATTATTATTATTGTTTACCAGAAAAAAAGGCAAAACAATACCAAAAAGGCCAAGAATAAATCTGGCTAAACCTGATGCTGACATTGGGTCTTCAGCGGAACAAGTTATAGAAAACCAAAGAACTTTGCATTACTGCAGGAGAATTGTTGAAGAAGTGTGAAAATTACATAACATTGTTGCAGGTAACACTAGCTGAAAGAGATAACACTGTGGAACAAACAATACAAGCTGATTGCGATCTATGGCATGAAAAGTTAAGTGTCAAGCTGACCGCAAGTAATTTTGGTCTCTTTTTGCCAGACGAAATATTCCTCGCTATGTAGAAATATTGGTAAACGTTTGGTTTGCTAGGCTACATATTCAACACCGGTAATTAAAAATATTGTCCTAATGAATGACAATTTCAGGAAGAATTGATTAACAACAAAAAATGTAGACTATTTATAGGATTTATGTGTACCTATATACATATATTTATTTATATGGATTTCTGGGTGCAAACCCTGATGGCCTTGTTTACGAAGAGAACGCTCTCATTGAAGTAAAATGTTCTCCTTCTGCGACACATCACAGCCATCAAGAAACAGCAGCAACAGAGAAAATGTTTTTTTTTTTTTTTGCAAATTATTGATGAAGGAATATTACGCCTGAAACTGTCATATCCGTATTACTATCTGGTCCAAGGGACTTTCAACATAATAGTCCGCAATTTCTGCTGTTTCGCCGTTATGTCCAATGCACAGCAGAATTTATGCAGCAAAAAACCAAATGTTGCCAAGACTTTCCCAGTTTTGTCACTGATGTTTACTACAAGAAATTGTAGCACCAAATGTGATCAGAAGGAAGGCCATCAGAGAGCCCGAGAAGCAGAAAAACATTTACACACACGGCAGAGGTCCAAAAGTTGCAAAGACAAACGTTATCTAAAAGTGGCTTCGTTGTCCTGAAGATATATGTTCTAGTGTAGTGGTGTGTTTGTCATTTTTTTTACCTTTATAAAATGACTGTTCATCTGAAAATCGCAAGTAACATTGCGCTGGTTTTGTACTTTATTTTCATAATCATTTGATTTTAGGTACCAAAAATGTGTGTCAGTAGTATGACCTTTGGGAAAACAATTATTTTGTAGAAAATAAAACAAGTTGACAAAAATTAACCCTTGATTGTGCCCATTATACGTGAGTGTGTGTTTTTTTTGCATAGAACAGCGTACAATTTATTATTTGTGCATAAATAAAGAACTACTGTCTCTAAAACAAAATAAAGTCCATTAATATCAATGCAATGGACCTATTACCAGGCGAAAATTGGAAGTAACATCCTTACTTCAACTGGGCTCAATCCTAAAAAAGATTTGTTTAGTATAAACTTTGAGACAAATGAAATTGTTGTTGACTAATATTGTGTGTGAGTCTGTGCATACACACACACATTTATAAACAGAATGTGTAGGCATATATATATATATGTGTGTGTGTGTGTGTACATTGTTTAAAAATGTGTGTATTCTTGAATGATTTTTTTTGTACTGTGTAAATGCTGAAACATATTGTTTCGTAGTTACAATAATTTGGTTTGTGATACTTGTATAAGAGAAACAAAATTTTAATCATCTGATTAAGTGACTGAAATATTTACCTTAGTAGCTATGTACATACATATATATCATCAATAGAATGCAGGGGACGTAGTGGCTGAGGGGTCCGACCTCTCGCCTCCCACCAAGGTAATCCTGGTTCGATTCCCGGCAGGGTAGGTTCCAGACTTCCGCATGTGGGAATTGTGTCGGATGATGCCGCTGGTCGGCATGTTTTCTCTGGGATCTCCCATTTCCCTGCCCATTCATTCTTGTGCCCCTCCATACTCACATCATGTCACCCCTACCAGCGCTAAAGACCTCGATGTTAAGAGATGACCAAAATCTCTTCACTCACTCCTTTAAATTATTATTGGTTTTATTTTAATGTCCAAATGTAAATATTATACAACTTTAAAAAGTGAACGCACATTTCGGTAACATTAAAATTTTGGTGTTTACCTCATTACGATATCTAACAAAAAAAAAGTCTTAGTTGGCCGTTTTTGTATCTCTGTATAATGTAAAAAACAGTATGAAAGCCCGCTCTAATCTCAGCAGTCTCGTCTTCCCGCTGCGTCTCACTGTCTAGTTTACTATGATGGTCTGTGAATATTGTACGCTTTACGTGTGTAATGAGATGTAATTTTATACCACAGAAAATAAATTAAATAATATAGACTCGTAAGCGACATGAGTGTAGGCGAGACGTGTTGTCTATAAGCTGCGCACTTTCCAGCTTACTCCTTATGACGTCATGAGTCATCTCATCCATAAATTTCTAGCAATGCAAAATTTGATGAATATTGAATATAGTATTACAGTGTACTGATGTCTCCTGTAGAATGTTTTTGTACTGTGTGAACTACAAGACCTATGGTACTGTAGGTGTATTAATGTACGTGTATTCCATTATAATGTACACATTGTTCAAAATTGTTATATTACTGTCTATGGTATTGTAGAGTTGCATATACAAAGTAAAAAACATTAAACACTACATTGACAATAGTAACAACATCGTTGTTTCTATCAGATGGCTGGAATTATGATTTCACAGCTTGGCAATGTATGAGATATGAATAGTTCCATTTCTAGTAATATTTTTTGAATTTCATTTTAAAAGTAGTTTAACATGAAATGAAAATTAATACTATAAACTTCGAGTATTTTAAAACATGTTCAGATGTTTATTACTCAATAACGCATTGAAAAGATTTTGGATGAAGCTTGGTGAATATATAGTTTACATCCTGGAGTAAAACATAGACTACATTTTTATCCTATGAAATAATCCTACTTCTTTGAGAAAATATCCGTACGATTACCCGTAGGTTCTAATAAGCTAATTTCCAGTGATTTGTTTATAAAATAAACAACAGTGCCGCCGTGAATAATCCTATGAATTAACTAATGACAAGAATAACGGACAAATGTTACTCGAAACCTTTCTTAATTTAGTCGTTCTCCGTGTGTATGAAAGGGAGAATATGTGCACAAAATTCACAGGCGGATACCAGTGCAGGTTCTTTTTTTATAAAATATTGACAACACTTTCTTGGCTTGTGGGTGTGAGCCGTGTAAGGAGATTGTCTTGTGACGTTTCGGCAGTCGTTGCAGCTGCCATCATCAGGTATTCGGAGTTGGAGGCCAACTGGGAGATGCAAGAGTTCCATGTCCTTATATACCCTGCTGTCTGGGTGGCTGCTTCCTGGTTGGCTGGGCCTGTCGGCTAATCACAGGCTTGCTTGCACCTGATTGGCTGAGGTGGTTAGCCAATCCTGGTTCTCTCGTGGTGGACCTTCTGATTGGCTGGGTACTTGGGCCAATCGTGTGCTGACTCGCACCTGGTTGGCTGGGTTGGCTGGCCAATCCTGGTGAGTCTGTCGTGACTGCCTTCTGGTGGCTTGATTTCGCAGCATCCACAAATAAATGTGACCATATTTAGCTTAGCCGATATCCATCTTCCCTGTTGATGTTGTTAGGGTGTTTTATTATCTATATTGCCTCTCTCACGGTTCTCTGACGATAATTACGGTACTGATGTTAGTTATTGTGGAGAACTTGTCAAAATCTATGCTGTGTTTCGTTTCCATGGAGTGTTCTGCTATTGCTGACTGCTGGTTTTCATATTTGTATGCTCTGATGTGTTCTTTAATTCTTGTTGTGATTTTTCTGCCTGTTTGCCCTACGTACACTTTCCTGAGTGGAGTACATATAGACATGTTCTTATGTCACGTGGAATTACCACTTGATTCCCCCACACATTGTATCCCTTGCACACAGATGATTCATCCTTACGACTATAATATGGATGAAGCTCTTCTGGAATGGCTTTATCTAACAGACCACTGCTTATTCTACACTTGGCTTCTGCAAGGATAGTATCATCATCAGTTTCCTGTGCTATTCGTGCAACCTCTGCTGGACGGTCAGGTATTGATTCTAACATTAATACGTCACCTACTGCTGGCACATGGAAATCCTCTGCCTGCATTGGCAATCTGCTCAATGCATCCGCATGACTAATCTTGGAACCTGACTGACATACCAACTGATAATCAAACATCGCTAGCTACAGACTCCAACACAGCAACTTGGGGGACAATATATCTGGTGTCTGCTTGGTGGGAACCAGTAACCCCAACAAAGGCTTATGGTCACTGTCAATCGTGAAACGTCCAGCTGTCACAAACGTAATGGCCAATGCTTCCTTATCCAGTTGGGAACAGTTTCTTTTGTGTTTAAGTAGGGTTCTGAAACCAAATGCAATAAGAGCTTCAGTCCCATCTTCCATTGTGTGAACTAGCACTGCTCCTATCCTATATTCTATTGTGTCACATGTGAGAATCAATGGCTTCTGCAGGCTGTAGTGAGTGAGCACAGCATCAAACTGTAACAATGATTTTGTTTTGTGAAAGGCCTCATAATGTACATCAGTCCACTCTCACGGCCTTCCCAGATCTAGTAAATGGTGCAGTGATTCCTGTACGGAATATTTGTCTTCCAGAAATCCCTCATAATAATTTAGCATGTCAAAAAATGACTGAAGTTCTTTCTGAAATGTTGGAGTTGGAGCCTTGTGTATGACTTCTACTTTTTTCTTTGTTGGATGCACCCCATTAGCACCAATCCTATATCCTAATAATACAAACCTCTTGACTGCAAATCAGCATTTTTACTTTTTTTAGGTGCAATCCTACACTATCTGTTCTCTTCAAGACCTCATGTACTTGTAGCCAGTCTTCCTCAACACACTTTCCTGGCACTCCAGCTAACAACACTTCCATCTGTCACTGAAAAATTGCATGTCTGGCTAGTTCCAAATGGAACACGTTTCACCCAAAATAATCCTTTCATTGTATTAACTGCAAGTAATTTCAAAGTAGTGTTGTCCACAGAGAGTTGTACATGGTTCGTACTCCCTTGGTACAATGAAAAATAAGGACTTCTAAGGACTTTCTAAAATATTTTAAAGGACTTTTTTAAGGACTAAAAAAACATTTTGCTGCTGCATTTAAACTTGAAATTACCCTAGTACCTAAGGTATTTCTGTTACGTTTATAATACATTCATAGCCCTACTTTCTGTTCCTAGCTCAGAAAACTTCATAACTTAATTGAAACGCACAACCTGCAACGATGTTATAAAATAAGCCGCCAGTTCTAACCAAAATCTATATGAATATTTTGCACTGGTAATGCTGCTAAAGGAAAATCAGTTTCACTGCAAAATTTGGAATTTAACGTTTGTTTTAAATTAGTTAAGTTACAGGTGGTAACACCGTGTTTTATTATTTTAGTAAATGCGTAAATACGTTTACAACTCGCAAACTTCACAAATAATAATAAACACAGATTTTGCTCAGAGCAAAATTATTTTACCACGTGTTTCGAGCATCAGAGTTTTACACGTAATAACAGTATCTGTATGCGTGATTCATAATAAAGGAACTGCAGAATAGTGTTTCATCGTCAATCTCAAAAGCTTCCATGTGCAAAGAATCTGTAGACTCAGTCTGCAGAGTTCCAAACAAAACAAATCCCACGTGCACTCCGCCATTTTAAAACTGCCTGTTTAAGAAAGCCACCAATTAGCTTTCAACTTTAATTTTCTCATTGGTTTGTACGACTTACTCATTGTGACCAACTGATAAAGTCTAACTTAAGGGTTCCGTAGAGGGGGCACAGAACCTTGGTCGTGGTCTGTTGTTGAACTAGTAGCCCCGAAGTAGGCATAACCTCCGCTTCGAGCCGTCTCTTTGGAACTCTGAGGCCGGGGGGG
>PNEQ01016038.1:0-96783 GCA_003012365.1 Medauroidea extradentata
TTTTTTTTTTTTTTTTACAAATTAAACCCTGAACATAGCCTGAAGCAGTTATCCATGTGTCATTAATAGTAAGGTCACGAAGGAATAATTATAAGGCCAAAACCTTTTGTTAGTTTAATATAATGGTGTCCTTGAACTTTTGGTAGAAGCTGTAGATATTTTAAATATCATGATATCATAGAATAATATTTTGTCAACGTTGGCTTCATTGCTTGTATTACGGAGTTTGTGAAATTTTCACGTCTACGCAATTTGAATATTGGAATATAAATGTTTGATATTTCACTTGTTCACTAACACGTCGTTGTGAAACGTTATGCTACAAGTAGGCAGCAATATTTAGCAAGTTGTGCGTTCATACATTACAGATGACAGTTGTTAAATAATGGGATTACATACAGTAACGTAGGGAACAGCAACATAAAACGTTTTAATAACTTTACACTTCATATAATATGCTTGCACTACGTAATATATGTTAATAATCAATACGTTAATCACTTGTCAGTTAGAACTGTCTATATAGGTATTACCCACAGAACAAGAAAATATGAGGAAATATTATCCTTGCGTCACGTTCTTCTGACAACGATACTGTGACAACATTTATTTTACGTGATACGTGGCTACTAAATGAGCTTTGATGGTAACAATCTACGTTAGGACCCATGGACGGAACCACGTGTGCAGTCGTTTCACACGGGAGAATGACAACTCTTTCTGTCAAACGGGGTGAAAGTGTCCGTTTGCGACTACCTGGACCAACAACTCACAACATTATTATGTAATCAGGATCAAGTTTACCGCTTGATGTTATATATTTAGTGTCTGAAATACTTGTTCTATGGTTGTTTCTGAAGGTTTTTATTGTAAATAATCAGTACAGTGATGGTGTTTTGTTCGTACTTAACAGATGTGAAGCTAAGTCACAATGGATCAACAGTATCCCTTTAAAACCCACTGTTTTGTTCGTACTTAACAGATGTGAAGCTAAGTCACAATGGATCAACAGTATCCCTTTAAAACCCACTGGGTCACTCCAATGTTCGGCCATTGTTCTATACGTAAAGATGTAAGCGAGTAAGTCAGACCATAACGTTACCGCGACTACCAGTTAAGTATTACTGTGTTGGTACAATATACATTCGTTTCAGCTCGCAGTATGAGAATAAGAATACGAGTACATTGAATATTAATATTTTGTTACCATATAGGGAACGGTTTTTATCTGGTTATTGAAAAATTTGTGCACTTTCGTACATTCGTTAATGTGTTTTACAAATACGTTTTCTATCTTCATGTTTGAGTAATATAAATTTACGTGTGTCACTTTTGCATTTACTAAATGATTTGTGAGCCGCACTGGTTCAGCCAATACACAGTGTCTGGTCACTTGAGGAAGGTGTGAACGGGCGATGCTCCAATCCTACAACACAAACTGTGCCCAGCGCAGTTAGAGCGCACCGCTATTCGTTGTTCTGCAGGTTGCCTAGATGCCAGGCTCCCGCTTGCACACAACCGATGATTGCCGAAGTGGACTTTGATTATTTCAGTGGCCCAATTTTTGTGTCCATGACTGTACATTGGCAAGTCTAGAAAAATTCTTGAGTTATAAACTTTGGTACTGACAATTGCTAACGTAGTTTACGTTTTTCTCGGTGCAAGTTATGTAGTAACCAGTATTCATTTTTCGATTGTCGAAAAGATAGAGGCAAAAATTTGAAAATAAATATTAAGTTTTCTCACAGTGGTAATAAATACCCATGTACAAAAACCTGTCGCACAGGGATAGTTCTTCCGTGCACGTCTTATGTAGGCAGCGAAATCAATAAAGAAAAAAGTTATATACTACGTTCTACACTACACATTTGAATTAAAACCCTCTGCGTATTGTTGTGGAACTGTAATTTAACTATGTTTTAGACATTATTTATAATGGTAGGGTGGCTGTAGTCAGAGGTAGGCACTTTATACTGCAACTAGTTAAGTGGTTAATTTAAGGTGAGGGTTACGGTTAAATGAAATATGTTAATCTAATTACGGTGGCTTTACTCCACACAGTTTAGTTTACAGAATATCACAAGGTTATACTACATAATTTAGATAAGAAGGGAGTGACATTTGAGTTAGTTAAGTTCTGTTTATACTCTACTACATGATGGGTGATCCTTCGTACACCTTAGACCTCACCGTTAGCATGATGCCAGAGGCTGATGATGACTGTGCTCGGCTATCGACGGACGGCGGCACGTCGTGGGTCTCGACCCAGGACCATCCTGACGAGCTGGTGACGGCTGGAAAGCTTGAAGGATACTGACCTCGATTCCCCCAATACTTTGTATTATATTATTACACTTCAGTGCAGGTGGAGAGAATCGCTGAGGCCCTTGTCTTGTGCAACTACTGACATTATTGCACTGCCGTTGTCGCTAGCCCGTCCTCCAGGCGAGGCTCTTGGTAGTCATAATAATATGAAGAATATAAATCTATTTCAGTTGTCTACGGCTGATTTACCTCTTATGATATAACGTAGTCCCTAATGTCAAAATGAGAAGGGGCTGCGGTTTCCTTACTCATCAATAGGTGCCACAGAAAGCAAGAAATTATTACCCGTACAGTTTATTTTCACAGTCGCTATTTATTAAAGGTAGAGACCGGAAAATTCGCGAGTTCACTGACCCGTAGGCTAGCCTCCAAGAATATTTGTGAAATCGTGCAGACAGCAGTTGTTTATTAGCTGCTCGCTGACACTGTGAAATAGGCCTGTATTCAGCTACAGTTTTATTATTGGCTCAGCTACGTCCAGGAAGTGTCGAGTAAGTCAACGGCCAATTATGAACGTGATACAGACCTATAGTTGCTGGAACTCTAGCTTGCGCCTAAAAGAAAACGCGAATTTTTCAGGTCTCTAATTAAAGGTGAACTTGTAGGTACATGTGACAGTATGTGGAATTTAATGTGACGGAAGGTTACTAAGTATTTACATATAGATAGACAACGGATTTCCTTATTTAGTATCATTAGAGGTAATTTGATGGCTTATCGCGGGAAAACTGGACTGTTAGCTGGATTTCAACGTACGTTCAGCTTACCATAAAAATACTGTGCATTCGCATGCACGTGAAGTTGTTGCTCTATTTGACTGAGCCAATAAGAATTCCGCTCTTGTAATATTTTATGCCTGTTATTGGTTTACAGACAGCTACACGTTGCGAGAAACTTGGTGTTTTCAAGGGTATGTTGACACAGAAAATTTTCGCTCAACATCATCAGGGCCGGGATAAAGGAGCATTTCAGCATTTTGACAAACAGTAATTTTTACGAAAAAGTTGCCCAAAGTAGCTCATTTTTCAGGTACGACAGTGGCATAGTTACGTTACATTGGAAACTATACAGAAGAACTGACTTAAAGTAATCGTAACAGTCGCACGTTTTTATAGACTGGCAGGTGGTGTTGGGTAATCGAAGGTCAAGCTGTAAGTCTAAAAAAAAAAAAAAAAAAAAAAAAAAAAAAAATATATATATATATATACAATAATAATTTTATTTTTCTTTCGTGTGAGGATTAATAAACAGCGTAATTTAATTAAACCAAAACTATTGTAACTGATGTACTGGAGTGTAGTGTAGCTACACCAACAGTTTTGAATAATATGACTTTTTATGCAACTGTCACCTCGATATAACAGCATAAGAACTTGGTAATTTGATTTACATTGTTATTTGTTTTAAAGAGAAAATTGAAATAATTATACTTTGAGTTACAAAAAAATAATCAAACTCTGATATTCTAACTTGCATTCACTTCATGAATATTAATTTTCGCATACATAAATTAGTCATAAGGTTAAGACACGCACATCACACTTATGAACACATCTATAACTGAATATCAGAACAATAATATTTTTGTTTCGTGTTCTGTATCTAACATAACATTAACTCTTTATCATATTGAAAACTGATATCACTCTCATGATAAACGTTTAAAACCTTAAAAAAATTTAATTTAAAATTCTCTTTTATTACGCTACAGCTCAATGGCGAAACATAACTCTTTACAACGGGACGTTTTGCTTGGAATTTACTATACGTAACTATGATTTGGCGTAGAGATTAGAATGATAGAGCCTGATATACTATACATCTGCCAGTAGCGTGCAAAATGAAAGTAATTTTTCAGAAACAAGACGTCGGCCAAGGCTAACCACATCCATTGGTCGTGCGTTACTAGAACGTATTCAAAGACTAGTCGGACATAGTACTGCTCACCTGACAAAACATTCAAGATTCACCACTGCTACAGCTATATCTCCTGCCGAGCCTCTGTAATATAAGCTGCATAGCATTACACAAGTGTAGCTACACTAGTTTGAAGAAAGTCCAGTAACCCTTGTGTGACGTCAGTCATATTAAATGGAACACCGTTTTGAGGTGTTAATACACCAGTGTAATGGCGTAGCTACACCATATTAAATAAAACAAAGCTTATACCACATTGTCCATTACAGGAAATGTGCATTTTTGCTCAACAAATGCTAACGATAACCATAGACAAAAAATTTGCAACATAATTCTTTCGCATATTCTACTCATCGACATTTGAAACTGAAATAAATAAATTTTCCATTGCCAAAATTACAAAGCGAACTAATTAAATATTAAAATACGCCTGATTAATTATTCCTTTTCACAAAAAAATTCATATATATCCACCCACACATAGAAATTATTCCTAATATTTAATTTTGGAGCACGGAAATTTGCCACCAAAATACAATTTGCTAAACCGACAACGGCGCAAAACGGGCGTACACCGAGTTTTAAGTTGTTCCATCTGTTTAACATAACATTAATTTTTAAACGAGCAGTAGTAAATTTCTGGTTTTAAATGTAAGATGAACATTTTATGGACAGGTATTATTTAAAATATTAATTTATAATTCGTGAGCTGGTGACATTGAGCTAACGACGGCCGGTTGATGTGTTATTGCTAGAGACTTGCATAATTCGCGTTATATTTTGGCGACAGACTACACTCCGCTGATCGGTATTGCTCAATAGTCTTCATGTGATGTCGTATACGTATCTGACTGCTGTGTAAGCGATTCGTCACTCTATCCTAGATATTCGAATTATTGGCTCAGTATGTTCTACACAACAATCCACGACACTGTAGACCAGTGGAACATGTAAACCGAGCAAATAACAACCTGACTTCTAGTCTGTTATCAGAAAATAACACTTAATTCGCTGGTTTCTAGTTAAGGGATACGAATAAAATACGATGTCTAGCGGTCGACTGGAGTACTCAATCGTCAATAACATCTGAACTACTAATGCAAAGTTGATGATAATTTTTTTGCCGAGTAGATATTTTATCAGCGGACGTGTATTTATGTAGCACTATGAGGTAGTATACTTTACTTTACGTAATGATGGCAAATATGTTCAGCAAGTAAAGGTGTTTTTTTTTTACTCTTGTAGGTCTGGCTAAGATGCATTCGCTATTATCACCACTATGCATGGTATAAGTATACAAAACTCTGTGTTAGATGGCAAGAAGAAAGATTTTGACTTATAAGTAAGGGCACAAAGTAGAACACTTCACTTGTATTACTATTTTAACGCTGCAAAATATTTGGAAAATTTACATTTTAACGTATTCAATAACTAATGCATTAAGTAACACGTTTTCTCAAAGTTAGAGTATATTTCTGTTTTGACTTTTTTGAAGTAATTTATTTTTAAATAAACGTTCAGTATACTCCTTTATAATGAGTACCTTTTTATGGTTTTATATTAGAAACATTGCGGTTTTCCTACATTAATTTTTAAGACTGACCTACTTTAAGAAGATTTTCAAGCAAAGTGTGGTTTCTGAAGAATCCTCAACAGACGAAATTTCTTTTGTTCAAAAGATGATTGAACAAACAGTGGTTTTGCACATTAACAATTTTTTTATATAAAAATTACATTGTACCATTCTGATTATTGTTATCGTAGTAGTTGTAATTTTGTAATATCTGCGCAGTGTAAAGTAGGAAGCAGTGCTCCATAGACAGCCGCTGTCCTAACTCAACACCATGCCGCTTTGTTGATGAGGGCTTGCTGTCCAGAACACTACTAGTATTTGCAGGGCGTTTCATATGCACGTAAGTTATCTCCCGACCACATACAACTCACAACCAGTATCTGTGCTTCACAACGCTTACAGACACTCTCTTGGCCAGTTCAGTTCCATGTAATTATATAGTGTACGACACGATTGTAAGTAGGTTTAACACTACCTCACTTCTAAAAAAAGGATATATTAAATTATCATGTCGAAAAATATAGGTCTTCGATATACCAGGCTTGTAATTCGCAACGTCCGAGTCAATAGCTTCTACGTTTATCTCGGAAAGTCACCTATCGCTCAAAATTAAAGTATAACTACTTGATAAGACCGTATTTTTGTTTCTACCTGAAGATATTTGCTCAGCGTCTGATTAGCTAACAAGTGTGTAGTTTTGTCTGTTTTTGTTTCGGAGAATTCGTCGTTTTTGTGAATATTTATTTTGTCAGACTGTGTATTTACAAGAACATTAACATGCATGCAGACATGCGTTCTAAAAGCTAAATACAATCACTGAACGAGCGATAAATAATACCTTTACTTACAAAACATCAATTTATGAGTCGCATCGAATGCAATGTGAATAATGGCTTAATTTCAAAGTGGACGATGACATAACCATTTAATTTTTTTTTTCGTACGTCAAATTACGGATAAGTCAATAAAACTAATAGACTACATGTAGACTTTAACACATCCTTCCCAAACGAAGGTTAACTTTCTGCTTGAACGAGAAGTATTAGAATAATTAACTGCGTCATTTGGGACAAATTGTTTGGTTTGTATTATCTTCAGGAATAGTTTAAATGTTGGCTAGTACTATTCTTGGAACCTTTTTTCACACGCAAACGTTTGACACAACGAACATCACTTGGGATTTGTCCTCATTCGTGTTTGTTTTTAACTTTTGGAGTGAGTGGGACAGTGCGGTAGTAAAACATTGAAATTAAATTCGAATAGGATTCGATTCAGTTTCCCAGTTTGTTCACAGCCTGGTTTCTGTTTTCTTTGGTTTTCCCTAAACACTGTAGTCTGCTACTGGAAAGTTTATGTAATAGGCGTATAGACCACTTCCCTACCCTTATGTGGTTCCTGAATTGCCCTTGTTTGCTTCGGCGTTGGTATCTTTTTTCTACTTCTCAACTTTTTTTTTACATTCGAGGAACTCATTGTTGTAAGTTAGGATCTACTTATCAACTAAATGGCTGCAGTAAAATTACCTGACAGCATAGATGATGGTCCACACGTTACGTCAAAGAGTGGAGGAAGAGTGTAGATATTTTGGTCAGAGCGTAACATAGCTATCGTGGATACTGGAGAGGATGCAGTATCTGCCACGTTTCCAACTTGTGAAAATGGGGCGTGACACCATCGAGAATCGAACCTGGATTGTCGTGGTGGAAAGTAAGTTGTCTTGACACTACACCATCGCTGTCCATTATTAATGGAGGAACTGCAGACCCTTGAAACCGGCCATCTTAAAACTTTTCCCTACATTTTTCGCTTGGTAATGAAGCACAAAACCCAAAATCATTTTATTTGGAAATGTTTCATATAAAATAACACCTGCCTACTATTTAATAGTAAATTAATAATTAAAAGATCGTAATTAACATATTTGACGACGTTAGGCCTGATCATACTGTAAGCACGTTTTTTCGGTGCAAGTTAAGTAGTTACCAGTGTTTTTTTAATAGTTGGAGAGACATAGGGGCACATAGTAGATAGTAAATAAACATTTAGTTTTGTCATAGCGCTAATAAATACCCATTTACAAAATCACGTAACTCACAGATCGTACTTCTGTGCACGACTTATATGGACAGCGAAGGTAGTCAAGAAGGAAATAATGTGTTGTTCTCTCCTGCAGTGGAGTTAATGCTGAAGTAGTGATTCAGTACACACAACCACGAAAACTATTTTATGGTCGGGTAAGCGGTCCACTCAGTACTTCGTTCTAGATTCTTTTACGTTTTACTCTCAGTTTTATTGCTGGCTTCAGACGTCGTTGTAGCTTGAAGACTTTTTGCAGAGGCTTTTAACTGGTTCTGAATGTTCTCGTTTACTTGGAAAAAATATTTTTGTGGTGATGAATGTCTTCGTACCGGTATTTTGCACGGCCAGTGTTAGTGTTTAAATCTCAGTAATTATTATAAGGTGTAGGTATATTTTTGTTTTGAAAAGTATTACTAATTACGGTAATATAAAATCGCTACTGAAATAAAGTAATTAGATTTTACTGAGCGCTTAACAACAATATTTTAAGCGCTATTGAAGTTGGTATGACGTGAGTATGGAGCAGTGCCGGAATATAGATGGATGGGGTAAACAGAAAAATCCCAAGAAAACCCGTCGACCAATAGACTTTTCCTGCAAGAGTTTTGGTTGACCCCACTGGAGCTAGAATACGAATCACCTTAGTGGAAACAAACACCCTAGTCACTACGAAAAATTGTGATCAACACTAAATAGTGGTTAATACCTTCTTTTGAAAATTTATTTGGACTTATTGCGTGCCCTCGAACAGTACAAAGCCTTGGTAGAGAAAAATGGGGGAAGGGGTAGTCGACCAAGGCCTCTTTAAGGACTTATTCCAACATTCGTCTGAAGTGATTTCAGAAAACACTGTAAAACCGAAATTAGTACTGTCGGAGAAGATAATCGAACTGGCGAATGTAATGTGAATGTTTTACCAATGCTACACCATGCACAGTTTTAGTTGTACGCTAAAATAGATTAAAATGCTCGAAATGCAACATTGAGTTCTTGCAGTGCTAAATAAGTAAAATTATTGTTCAGGTAATACATTGAATTAATGATGAAGTATTGTAATAAAACTATAATATTAAAATTAATTATACTATTTTTATCTAGTTATGTGTAACGCAACCAGCACTTTTTTGATAAAAGTAATAGTTCTTATTTTATAAACGACAAATCATTATTGGTTTTGCAACCAACTGAAAAATAAAAATTCAATTAAAGTTTTAACTCGGGTAGAAAATTTTACTACACATACACAGAATATTTCAAAGAAAGATATCTTCCTGATGGAAGACACAGTCAAATCATCATATATTATATAGCATAAGTTGGAGTGTAAATTTGTCTCGACGACCATAAACTTATAAACATCGGACGAAGTTAGCATTGAACATACTTTACATACGCAGCCCTAGAAGCTTGTGTGGCATCTTTCAGTCATAGCTAAGTCTTTCAAAATACATTATTTTATTACAGAATGGTTTTTAAAAATTGGTTTGTCGGCAGATAGTATCTAGAAGAGAGTAAATTAGGTCGCTATAAACAGAAACCAAAAGACATTGGTTAATTAAAAAGAGAGCTTTAACGATGGTTTTAAATATTAGTTTTTTTGGCAATCGTGCAAATTCGCACATAGTCCTGCGCTGACGTCATGTTTCCTCATTGACTTTTGGCACGCTTTCAAGGACCGCCACGACAGATATTCATTCCTGTTCTAATGAAGACCGGAGTGTAGGTAGGCAGGGAAACCTGACTATGGACCGAACTATATGACAAATGTGTTTCCGTTATAGACTTAGCTATCGAAATAAACTGTTTGTTCATTGTAAATAAGTGTTGAGAAAGAACTTAAAAAACATTTTACAGCGTGCCAATATGCTATTTACTGCAATTAATCCCACTGCATGCTGAAATATTGCCACTAACTTTTTATTTCTCATTATTAAGTAGACTAGCTACGTTTTATAACCATTATTTTTAAATGTATTCATCATAAACGAATTCAGTACAAAACAGCAACGTTAAAATGCATAAATACGGTTCAAGAAACTGAAGAAGTGTGCACGCTGATCTGATCGTATGTTTTGTAACGTAAATTTTTATAAATTTTCTTATGGTATTGAGAGTTCATGCTCTCTAAACATAGTAAAAAAACTTATTTTAAGCATTTTGCCCCAAAATTTTCACTCTCAGTATAGTACAAAATAACTACATTTTGTATCAAAAATGCATTGTTTGTGTCTCATAAACATAGGACATTCTACTAGACACATTAAAAATATTCTTTGCTGCATGAGTTTACTGTGGTCAAAACAACACACACAACGTATATAGTTAATTTATGTAGTTATGTGTCATGCGCTTTACTTTGTTATAGGCTAAAATGTGTAGTGACCGTATTACGAATATTTTCGACAGTAGCACGAATGATATATTTAACAACATAGATTTAGAATTTAAGAGTGTGTGGTAGATAAATAAACGCTGAAAACATCAATTAATTTCTACGCTTTTTTCGAACCCAATATGGACAAAATAATTGTATTTGCCAACTTAATGAGCACATATTTGTCCAGAATTACTTATTCGTTACGCGTGATCTCTTGCGCCGCAGATAAATGCACGAGGTTCCGGCATCAGAGATTGTACCTCAGAAGTTCGTAACACTGGAAACAATTTTGTTTAAAACGTTGCCTAAAACTATTGTCTAGGATTGTTATTGTTTAACTTTCGCAAATTGGCTTCAAGAAACCTACAGTTATAGATTAATGCTTTTAGCGTTTAATTATGTATCACGCACTCTTAAGAACTTAGCTTAACTTAGTTTTACTTTAAACACACATCCTTAACAATTGAAACCACTTGAGGCAGCTAAAATATTTTGCAACTTCCTTACAGAGAATGCACGAAAATAATTGGTGTGATACATAACACAAATACTAGTGTTCGTTGCCGATCAGACTAAAGTGTTCTTCAGAACTATTTTTTCTTGCTATTTTACTTTATCACTAAGTAAGTTCTTTAATTTATTTTATAATTTTTAATGTTATCGTATCAATTTATATTTCGTGATATTTCCCAAATTTTAACAGCTAAAATTTTTATTGTTTATAATGGTGACGACATGAAAAAGGTTTGTTAGTAATTTTCTAGCATTAAAATACTATGTCGCGTAACATTAGTGTAATTATATTGTAGTATATGTCAAAGCAGGGTACTATAAACGTGTCAACACCACTGTAGAATTTATTAAGTTGAACTATTTTTGACAACGTGACTCATAATGGACAGCAGTAAAAGTGCAATTTAACTGTGAACTATTTCGTAGCAACCATTACGACATTCATATGGCGATCAGTATTTTATGTTAATTCAAAATTATTTATACAATTTATATATATATATATATATTTATTTATATATATATATATATATATATATATATATATATATATATAACAATACACAACACATAAAATGCACTGGTGTTTACTTTACGTTTTCTTTCTTTTGTAAGTAAGTAGTTCCTGTAAATTGCTTGGTTACACAGAAACAAATCTGTAGCGTGTATAAAATAAATGTTTATAAATATCGGAACGAAACTGTAATGGGTTTCGTAGAGTATTAAACTTGATTTACCAATCATAAATTTACCTGTTTACTAATAAAATACCTTTGTTATGGGCCAACAATGTCTGTATGTCGGAAACTAGTTGGTTGACCTTAAATTTACAAGAGTTTGTTTTGGCAGCACCATTAAAATACATTTTTTAAACACACTTAACAGAAGTGTCCAAGTGTAATAAAACTGCTACACACGGACTTTGATGTGAAATGTTTAGTTGTCTACCAGAAGCTCGTCATTATGAAATACGTTTCCGATTCAAGCGCGAAGAAATAATGTGATTTTCGTTTACGTTCCAGAAATGCAAGCAATTATGTTTTGATCCTAAACACAACAGATACGCAAGTTGTACACGAATCAACTTTCCCCCTTTTATTTTAGGCATATCACAAATCCGCCTCATGTATAATTGCAAGATCCATCACGCGTAGTCTTCCAGAGGCAACAATGCTTATATTTAAGCCTTATAGACTTCTACGAAATAAATTCAGGAAACATTGTCATTAACTTTCTTCAACGTTCAGAAAATGTCGCAGTCCCTGTGCAATATTTTGTAAAGGTGACAACGATATGGTGTATTTAAATTTTCGAGCTGTAGTCATAACTGCAGTATCTATTTTACGTGTAGAAATTTCACACTTCCTACTACTAACACCAGATATGCAGATTGTTCCTCGAAATGGATAACCTAAAAGAAAATGTTTGCAGACGTGTGCACGTATACATTACCATTCACAGTGTAGGTCCTCAACTCCCTTACATGAAAAATCCTTTTTCGAACGAAATTTTAATTGCAATCAGTTGTAAGATGAAATATGACAGCCAATTTATTTTTAAGTTATTCAGCCAGTTTACGAGGACTGATGGAAACTTATTAGTTTATAATTAAAATAATACAATTTTTACTATAAATAATGTTCCTTTGGTAGTTATGTCGTTATATTTAAATGTGAAATCGAAAAATAAGGTGTACGAACATAACTTTTTAAACAGAATTTTAGAAAAATTATGGAACGTATTGTGTCGTCTGTTTACAATTTACTTTACAGTTAATCAATTAAAGTCGAGTGTTTTGCTCACAAATACAATGAAACGAAAACTATACCCAGTTCTTTTGTTCTTGCTGATAGTAGACGACGGATAGTAGACGAGCACGAAGTGAATGAGTGTGGATATTTAAACTGAAAATATTTGAGCACTTGAAATACGAAAACGTAAAGGTTGCCGTGGGAAATACATAAATGGCGAGGAAATTTAAGTGTGTATATAATGAACGCCAAGGGAAATATAACTAAAAGAAACGTAGCTTTGTGTGTAAAGAAGAATATAATGTTGGGATAAATGTGAAGGAACTGTGATTGCGCTGAGACAATATTGTAGTTGCTTCCATTGTGGACAGACGGGAACAAATTACAGACACGTAAATGGATGCTGATTAAAATTGAAATAAATCTTAACTGTTGTTTGTGAAATTTTATTCTAGTCTGTATTTCTGTATACGGTACTCTAAGACCCTGACATCAACATAAATTGTATTTATCTATATGAATTATTGTTTACATCATGTACAACCGATATTGAATGTTCTTGTCTTCTTGGTTTTCCTAGGAATAACATGGTAATTCACGAATTTCACGTATTCTAGCTTTAGTTTGAATTAAATCAGTTTTATGGTTTTTTGGTTATGTAAAAAAACTGATCGTGATATAATTTTTTGGACATAGTAACAATTTGTCTTAGTATATATTAGCTTGTGGTTAAAAATAATTATTTTACGTACAAGTAAATTAATGTTAGTATATTTATGTGTATCTAAGTAAAACATTTTAAAAATGTTAGTAACAATATTTAACTACAAAATTAAAACGTATCAAAATCATGAAAAATCCTTTAGCATGGAGTTTAGTTTGAAATGTCATTGTAATAAAACCTAATATCTTAAAAGGACAATACTTAAACCACACCGTTATTCTCTGTATTATGTGCTTACTATATACTCGGCTTCTTATGTTGTACAAAATCTAATTACCACTTTAGAAGCCTACTTTTTTTTTAAAATAACAGTGAAATTCGTTTGTGGATGTAATAGAAAGTATTATATAATGATTTTTAAATATCGTACTAAGTGGTGTCTTGTTTTGATCCTAGTATCTGGAAATAATAAGTTAATGAATCTGCGAATTCTGCATAACCACACATTACCGCATTAAGTAATATTACCCGACCATACTGTGGAAGTGTACCTCAATCTATGTAAAAGTTAATTTTGAATTTTGTTGTTTGTACTTGCTTGTGGCAAGTTAAAGTTGCAAAGTTTACTGTGGAAGGCTTGCAAGGAATTTAAGGAAGTATGCTGTACTGTAGACTGATTGTATTTATTTTCACACTGATTGATGTTAAAATATAAAACGTTTATGACCTGAAACGTGCATTAAGCAATGTTTTTAACGTTGCTTGCGTCGGAAAATCTTATAATCCAAGAAGTCAATCCGGAGTGTCCATTAGTTAGTGAGTGAGAGATTTTGGTCAGCGCCTAACATCGAGGTCTTTGGTGCCGGTGTAGGGTGACATGATGTGGAGCGTTGCCATGATGAAGGTGCGGGGGAAACGGGAAATCCCCGAGAAAATCTGCCGAACAACGGCATCGTCCGGCACGATTCCAACTTGCGAAAATCTATGGGGACCCGGATCGCCTTGGTGGGAGGCGAGAGGTCTGACCCCTCGGCTACCGCGACCCCATGTGTCCATTAGTATTGTAGCACTTCATTATACGTTGCAGATAACACCTCGTGCGGCAACTCACAGAACGGCGAAAATGAATGTTAATTTGAAGTTCTTGAAACAATGGTTTGGAAGATCAACAAAATTGCGGTTGTATCACATGAAAGTATGTTTACTAAACAAAACAGTATATAATGTCTCTCCATATTTGTTTACCCTTAAACAATCATGTATTTTCATTACCTTGGGCAATTATTTTCGCGGTGTACATGCTCATCAACCCTTTTCTTACGCCCCTCAAACCCACACTTCTAATTACCATTCCTCTTCCAACTCCCTAATTAGAGATTTGCGTGCTCGTGCACTTGAATTGCGAGAGTAGCTATAGTCATCTCATTCCGCTTTGTAATACATTTCTAACAAATAATATTCGGAGAAACATTTCTTTCTCAGAACACGTGTACCTAATATAGTGCACGCCGGAAACTTTCTCGATCATGGTTAGCTGGTGTGAACGAGGAGTTGCAATTATAGATCATTCCTCACATGTGTCTCACGCGCAGGTGACAAGAGTTTCTTCCTGTTCAGTTTCGTTAATGTTGAAGAGGAAAATATTTGTCGTAGGATTTTACGTGAAAAACCTTTGAAGGCCTAACAGCATATCAGCGTAGTTTTTCAGCCAGTCAGTCAAGTGAGCTACCTTTTTCCGCTTATAAGAACTAGTGGTTTATTCTTGGGAACCCAAATTTATATAAGTGGAAACCAAAATATTTACAAAATTCTAAAAATTAAAACTTACGTGTTAACTTTTTTTTTATGACTTGAACGGCATTTTTTAAAGCAAGTAATGTTAAAATATATATATACAATATTTTGTAAAGCTGAATGAGTAAACAAAAATTAGTTTTGTAAACGTATCCTATAATTGTCGAACAAAACACACGGGATGAAAGTAGGGATAAAGGTAGGAATTAAAGTAATGCACTCTTGTTTTTGTAAAGCATTATTTGATATTATATGAATTAACGGTCAGATAAATTGAACATTCACTAATGCAGCATGATCCGAAGATACTGAAATACGAAAGTGTCTTGAGTACAGAATATTACAATTAATGGTGCGTTATCATCTAACTTACGGTTCATGTTACCATCTTATGCAGATATTCTGCATTGAACTGTATCTACAGTTGTTTGCTACGTGCTGTTTAAGGAATACTTGTATAACAAACGAATAGCAATGTTACTCTCTAAATCGGAATTAGACCATTTTCACTGGTTGCCAGCGACTCTTTACTTATTCCCGAAGAAGCGGTTATAACAAATCTTGTTACTAAAAACCACATGAAAACAGAGTATATTCACATATTATGATTTTAGGTTCACATTTGTCAAAACAGGATTTAGTGAATATTTTTCTAATCTGTGATTTTTCACTTATTTCATGTTTTGAAATGCTATACGAAACCAGCGAATAAACTAGTTGGTAATCAGGTGATATTTACTTACGTTTATTAAGTATACAATTTCAAAGAAATGCCCTACTGTTGATAAGGAAAAATATATTAACTATCTACGGTATGAAACAGTGGTTATTATACATGTCCGGTATTTGAAATATCGGTAGTAAATGTAGTAAGTGACATATAAGAGATCCGTCACATGGAATGTACGCAGGATAGGTTAAGTTTTGTTCAGTTTGCAGAGGAATGTGTGCATCAGAGGTTAGTATGCTTGCAAGACCCGACGTTGCTGAAGGTCGCACTTCAGTCGAGTGATGGCAAGTACAGTGGCTGCGCTGCAGCAGAATGTACAACGCCTGATTTCGTTACTTAAAACGAAATCTTGGGTTAAAATACAACGCAATTAACGACGAGTATTGAGGTAACGCGTCTACGGGAAAGACTCTTAAACAGTTGTTAAAAGGAAACGGGACGTGTTTAAATAATGACGTCACCCGGGAAGCCAGCTACGCTAGACGTAAACGTAGAAATAATTCGATATCCTTTTAAACGTGTAGCCTATAAGCATCATTAGCACGGCGCAATGTGCAATTAGTGATTTACAAAGAAAACTGTGCAGCACAAAGTGTTGCGTATAACGCATAGTTTGTATGTCTGTATCAACTTCTGCATGAAGTGAAACCTACAAATAAAAATCTCTTACAAAAATCTTACTCGATCTACTGAATAAAGTAGATATTACTCTAAAACGGTCGAAAGCCTTATGCGTGTACAGTTTAGCTCTATCCGTAGTCTCTGAATATTCAACTCTATTTATTCGCCATCTCTACTCGTGTCTACCCAGCTTAGATAACCATCAGCAGACGAAAAGAAGGGAAGCCCACGTTAAAAGTGATCAAACGTAGGCTTCCGCGTGTAAAACTGAAAGAAAAATATTGCAAGGCGCTTGAGTGTATGTTGAACAAATGAGACTATTTCGAAGAATAGTATTTCTGCTATACGAGACGTCTGGAGGAGTTTCGTCAAGTAAAAATAACGACAGTAGAGAGTAATTCTGGTGTGAACTAAAGAATATAATCAGTAATGACATGACCTTGTGAACATATCAATTTTTAAAATTTAAAATTTATTTTGCATACAGCAAACTCTTGACTAATGCAAAATGAGGCGGTTATGTGTCACTGAACTTTCAATATGCAATCCTTTATTGCAGTAGAAATTTTTGGAGTTTCAATCAAGCATATTTTTACAGTATACAAGTACGCAACTCTAATGTCATATAGCCTAGGTGTATAGTACCAGTGCAGAATATTCTGCACTGTCCGAACTTTCTATAATACAGGTCTGCCAATCTGTGTCTGAAATAAATAGTTTCTTCCAATTTTGTCTTATTAAAAATAATAGGCGACCAACATACTATTCTTAGAGTTTACGTACGCTTTTCGCTCGTAAAATAAACCTTTAAAGGTGCGATTCACCTCACTTTTGAACGTCTTTTTTATATTTATATTTTTACAAAATATTTTTGTCTTATTTTAGACATAAATTGTGATAAAATCTTCCTGATAGAAAATATGTGTATCTCTCATAGTTTTTTCGTAATGAGTCGTAAACACCGAAATTTGCACTTTAAGGTTTTATGTACGCCAATAAAACCAACTGACATACCAAACCGAAAAAATTCACAACGTATAACAATGTTTTATGCTATCTTTTCACATATATATTAAAATATTTTCTTTTGTATTTGATAAAAAAAAGTGCTGAATTTCAAAATGAAAATATCAAAATTTAAAAAATATATTTAAAAATACAAGAAAATATATTTCTTTGCTTTTGTAGGTGTCAAATTACAGCCTACAACATTGTTACACACAGTAAATTTTTTTCGGTTTGGTATGTCAGTTGTTTTTAGTAGTAGCCTATACATAAAACCGTAAAGTGCAAATTTTGATGTTTACGACTCATTACGCAAAAACTGTGAGATATACACATATTTCCTAACAGGAAGATTTAATCACAATTTATGTTTTAAATAAGAAAAAAAAAATATCTGGTACAAATATAAAAATAAAAAAGGACGTTGAAAACTGAGGTGAACCTCTCCTTTAAACGTCCATCGACTGAGTAGATCCGATCACGTGACCAACGTTTCCGTAAACGCCTAAACAGGCGTTAAGACACTGAACTAAAAAAAAGTTAAATTGCTAGAGGCGGACCGATCGCAGGGTCACCGTGAAGTCCAGACGCCTCTCCCCTGGGTTTTCTTTCTGGGCGACTTGTTAAGAAAATACCGCACGCAGAGAAGATACGTGACGTTTGATAACTGCTTCAACACGTTGTCATAGCAGTCGAATTCATAACATCTGGCATGCTGTCACGAACATGAGAGGAGATTTAATATCCTTTTGGACGTGCGCAGTGCCACAAATGGGACGTACATATAAGAGTGTTGATGAACACTGCAGAAACTTTTCTCATATTCTTGTTTCAGTTATATATTTATATAATATGTATATGTATATATGTAGATTTTGCTTCATGCCCAAAACTGATTGTGAAACCTCGCAGTTATTTTAAAAACATCGTGTATTACGGAATGTCTAACACAGTGGTGGGGAAACTTTTTGACATGGAGGGCCAATTACATATCTCAACTTCGTACGGCGGGCCAACCTATACGCTTGCGATCTCAATAAAGGGAAACCTGTTTCAACACAGGTGTTGTAAAATTCCAACAATGGAAGACTGTTGTACTTAGCCTGGAGTTCACTGTTACTTTGCAGTTCTATCAACTCCATTTGAAATTTTTCGGGTGCTATGTCAACATCCACTGCAAATGGAGTCGAAAAAATTTTGAAATTCATTTCATGAGCCTTGAAATAACAGAATCGGTCACAAAATGCTTGTCTTAGAGATGACACTTCTTCGACGTATGCAGCACAATCACCAATGCTAGGCTTTGTGTCTGAGAGGAATGGAAAATGACAAGTATTTCCTGTCTCCAGCTGCACCTTCCACAATTGCAATTTATTTTCAAAACTCTTGATTTGCGTGAAAAGAGTACTCACTAACTGGCCTGGCGATTGTAGTTTTACATTGAGGTCTGATAGTTGCTGGGCAATATCCACAAGGAAAGAAAAATCTCTGAGCCATTTTGCATCACTTAATTCACGAACAGGCTTTCCTTTGATTTCCATGAACAATTTAATTTCGTCTTTTAAGGCATAGAAACGTTTTAACATCGCTGCCCTACTGAGCCAGCGCACTTTACAATAATACACATCATCTCCATAGTCAGATTCAATGTCATTTAGGAGTTCTTTTAACAATTGTTTAGGGCACTACCCTTAATGGAGTTGATAGCAGATACAATTACTGACATAACTTTAGTCATACGAACAAATTTCGCGCAAAGATTTTCCTGATGAATTATACAATGGCATGTTACAAGCATCGAACTGTCAAGGTTACACTGTTTCATTTCATTCTTGACTAAACTAACAAACCCTTTATTTCGCCCTATCATTGATTGCGCTCCATATGTTGTAATCGCACTCAATTTTTCATAGTTAAAAGTTAATTCTTTCATTACGTTCTTAACAGAATGCAATATATCTTCACCAGTGCAAGTGCCCTCCATCGGTTCTAGGGATGCCAATTCTTCAATTATATTAAAATTTTGTGTCACGCCCCTAACGAAAACCGCTAATTGGGCGGTATTTGTGGCATCCGTACTCTCGTCAATAGCTAGGGAGTAAGCTTCAAAAGTAATAACTACGTCTCTTAGCTTATCTAAAATAATTGAAGCAATCGCTTGGATTCGATTACTTACAGTGCGACGAGATAAACTTACATTTTCAAACAGTGATTTCTTCTCAGGGCAGAGTATACTTGCAGCTTCAGTCAAACATTCCTTAACAAATTCTCCCTCAGAAAACGGTTTCAGTTGCTTTGCAATTAATTTTGAAATGAGAAAACTAGCAACAACAGCACTATCCACTTCTTTGCTTCTTTTGTAAGAATACTACGCTAACATAAGCTTTCTTCAGTGCATCAACTTTTTTCACTCGTTGCTCACCAGTAAACTCGCTGTAATTAGAATGTTTTGTTGTGTAATGCCGCTCAATGTTCGCTTTCTTCATAACAGCTACCGAAAAACCACAAATAAGACAAACTGGCTTGTCGTCTATGTTCACGAATAAAAACTCTTGAGTCCATTTTTCTTGAAACATGCGGCCATCTGACACCTTTCGTTTCTTGCTTGAGGTCGCCATTTTTTTTCAACTGAAAAATACAGCTAGTGGCAGGAGAGGCGTAACGCACTATCTGCCAACCGACCGCGAGTAAAATGCGAGACACACTACACTGCGTTCAGTAGGTCATTTGGCTAAAAAAAAAAAAAAGTATGGATAGACGGAAATATTATTCTTGCCGATAAGTTGAAATGCAGAAGAATCATATCGGGTGTGCAGGAACGTTGAGGTATAGAGTTACTAAAAGATAAACTTTTGTTTGAGAAAAACAACACTACTTGCCGCCACCAAGTCGCGAGAGACACATGTACAGATAAGAAAGAACCCAGGAATTATAATACCACTCACCGCGACTTCACATGATCGCGTGACCTTTTTTATTCAAAGAGTGTGTCATTTATAATTGATGATATGTTACTATTCTTTCGCCATTTGTTGCAATGTAATAATGCAAGCTGACATTTATAAAACTATAAGAAACATTCCGTGGACCAATGCGGTCACTTCTGTACAGTAATGTTCGCGGGCCGTTTCCATTGTTTTTCTGAGATGATGTGGCGGGACACTCAAATCGACCTCGCGGGCCACAAATGGCCCGCGGGCCGCAGTTTCCCCACCCATGGTCTAACAGGACAAACAAGCATTTTCTCAAATGTTGTGTGGTTGCTGGACATTTCACTTGCTAGCACTATAATCAAGACCGGTCTTGAATGTTCGTTGTAACCTATATAGAAATGTCCAGAAACTGCCTCATAGTAAGCATGCCACCCAAAGCGTAGGATAATTTGTATTATAGGTATTATTTCATGAATGTTATGTCGAATAAACTTAGATTCTTGTTTGGAATGCTTGGCATTTAAACCTGCGCCTGTAATATGACGGTAAAAACTGCGATAGTAATGTGTATGAGGAGTGAAATGAAGTTAACTCCGTGTTGTGTTCACATTCTGCATGCAAAATGTCATCGTACAAATTGTTGCGTCTAACATCTTCGTATCCAATTTAGCCCAGTATTCGCGTGGTGTGTTTATTTTGCAACATATTCTGGACACCCTGGATATACACCAGCGCTGAGTAATGTGCTTTCGACCCGTGCTGTGAATTCAATATTTATATTTCCGCTACCTCTATAATTATCGTGAGTTGCCAGTGTACATTTGAATATGAACATGCGCTATGAATTAACCGATCACGTATGCATGATCAACATGCTGGTAATGAAATGTTGGAACAATTTGTTTCGTCATCTGCTACGGTTCAGTTTTTGAGCTTGTAAATTGTGCCTACAATTCTGTCAACGTGTATATATTAATAAATGTTTACTATTTAAAGTACTACTTCGTGATTTTTTTTGAAAATCTTTGTGTTTGGGTGAAAAATATACGTAAAATTTCAGTAATTTTCGACTTTTTACTGAAAATCGTGTCACTATAGAACATTTTTCGTGATTACGAAAAAATACTTTTATTTTAATATTGTGGATTTATAAAGATAAATGTTAAAGGCATTTGCCAATGCCTATTTACTAAAAGCCTTCTATAATTTATTCTGTTTAAAAAAATTGTAAAAAGTAGGCATTAAATGCGTTTTCCGTTTAATTTTATTCTAATAATAATGATATTAATAATAATTGATTGCTTCTGATCGTTAGGAAAACATATAGTTTCTGTTACTGCAGGAAATTTAACAGATTTGTTAACAAGCTGCCAAATAATAAGGAAGGATAAACGAAGCTGCAACGGTCTATCTTAAAAAATATCCCAGCATCCGTCTAGAGTGATTTCGAGAAACAATAGAAAACAATTTAAATCGGGATGACTTGGCCACGAATTAAAGTAGTGTAATGTAGATTGAGAGTCAAGGTTCCTACTATTGCTTTGTAATATTATTTTTATAAATATAAATTCACATGGGAATCTCAACATAAAAAAATATTGCGAATAAATGGGACACCACATATATTTTTAAAATTAGTAAAATTGTGTGACGTCACCGAATGAAGTCCCACTGTAAACACATCATCTACGTGGCTGCATACAATGTTAGGCAGCTAATAAAGGTGCAAACCCAATCAATTAAAAATTAACTAATACATTTAGGCCTATTGTTTTATTCGAATTACGTAATACACAAGTATATTAACATACAAATATATTAAACGTATGACCTAATTAAATGACGTACGCATGTATGATGATAAATTAAGCGTTGTTGCTTACACGATGGTACCGAGTTTTATTAAGTTTTCGAAGGATTATTTATTGAAATAGGGGTTCATAGTTTAGTGAAATTCTGTGGACCTACACCTTTGCTTTGCTATATCGTCTCAGAAAGCTAAGAGTGAAACCGAAACACAAGCCGAATATGCTATAGTCAACACAAAAAAAAAAAAAAAAAAAAAAAAAAAAAAAAAAAAAAAAAAAAAAAAAAAAAAAAAAAAAAAAAAAAAAAAAAAAAAAAAAAAAAAAAAAAAAAAAAAAAAAAAAAAAAAGGTCCCAATTTTCACACTTTAATACGCTCCCGAAACGGCAATAAAAATATCGTCTCACAGAAACTCCCGTGTCCTTCTGTTTATACGTTATTATTTCTGTCTAGTATTGGGTACATGTCGCATCTTTGCTTGGTCGTCCTGTTTTGTGTGTAATATTGTCTTCGTCGCATTTTTCAGTGCTTTGGTTTCCTGAGTTTTCTCAGTTCCTTAGTTTTTTCTTGTTTGTTTTATACTTTTAATTTACGTTTTGTATTTTCTGTAATTTTAAAATTCGCCTAGGAATTTTTCAGGTTATTGTAAATTGTGTATGTCATGTTACAGCTAACGACGCTTGTTTTTCATTAACGGTTGATTTTTTATTTCGCCGGTGCCTCCACTTATTCTTACAAATATATAATCTGGCATTCTAGACGATTTACCCTCTGGACCTAAGGTAAATGTTATAACATGTAAGTACCGTCTGGTTTCTCACGTCACTTAAAAGCACAAGCTTTAAGCATAATATTCTAGTCGGCTCGACCTAGAGAGATAACGTAGCAGAAATTCAACGAAAAAAACATTCACAAGTTTTAAGTTCGGTTCCCGTTCCAGCCATTAGTATTTCGGTTTTTAATGTTTTCTTATCTTAATCACATTAGGTGAATGCTGGTGTTGTTCCTAGTTAAATTCTATGACTGATTTCTTTCTCTTAAATGTCTGTTTCAACATCTGATTCCTGTATTTGCTGTCAGTGAGATGTTAGTCGACCAATATCCTCATTATACCTTACAGGAGTTCAGGCGTAAATCAAAGGCAAATTTTTAACCGTTAAAAACTGACGTTACAAATTACCGACCCTGTTTACGCGTATTCATTGGCCATGGAATCCAAACACTGAACTACTTCGGTTTATTGAAGAAACGAACAAAATCGAAAAGTACGTTCACATACGCTGGAGCCCAAACAAGTATGAAAAAGAAAAAAAAAGAAAAAAAAACTCTGCCACCATTTCTAACTGGAAGGCACTTGAAAATAATAAAAACCGCACAGCTGTTGCAAATACCAGAAGCCATTTCGAAACGTACAGTTCGCCGAGTATGGGAACGAAACACCGAAATAGTGAAATATCACATATTCGTCGTAGGTGCGGGGGTGATATTACAAATGAGGGGCGAGAAGGAGATGGAAAGTGTGGTAAAGGAAGAGAGGAAGAAGGATAGAAGGAGGTCTCACATCGCTATCACGGTCAACATGTGAGTGTGTCCCTCCACTCGGAAAGAGTCGGCAGAGCGTACTAGGATACTATCACACGCTACCGTACACTGAGAAAACATACTCACTTCTCCTACCTCGTTTTCACGTCTACTCTCTTTCTGTTTCTACGAATGAGAAGAAACAAATGCCAAGATAAAATTCGAATCCCTAAAAAGCCGAGAGGAAAATATTCTGCACATATTTAATATCTGTTACTAATTTTGGTGTTTAAATGCGCTACCATTCTCTCTCAAGATTACTGTTTCGAGCATTAGACTACGTTATTTTACTTTTATGCATAATTTTACTCTAAATAAGTTTTTAAATTACTTCTTAATAAAAGTTACTGAGTAAAAAATCCGTCTAATCGGAGAAATCCAGGTTCCAAAGATCGTATTCACTCTCGTAAAAACTTGGTGATTTTTATTGTAACATTATAATTGTAATTTTTAAATAATTTGTGTGTTTCAGAATACTACACATCATTATATTTGTAGTAAGAGAAATTAACATATGTGTTATATAGTTGTCAGTTTAAAATTACACTACTCTGTTAATAAGCGTGTAATCTTTCTTAAATAAATGATTCCCAATACGAAATAAATAATCAACATTTTCTGTCAAGAAAAGAATTCATTTAAAAAGTATGACTGCTTTACGTAATGTGACTGTAGGAAATTATTTTGTAATGGGAAAATTAAATGCTTTCTTGACTGTAATGCATTAATGAATCTTGCAGGTTTATCTGAAACAAGAACAAGCTCACAATGTGGACATTTAGCGTTATCATAATTCTATATTTTTAGTGTAAATTATTTTCTGATAAATGAAAAAAATTCTTTGAATGTCGCTTGTTCCAAAATGACTAAACACGAAAGAAAGTTATTACATTGCCGCATAAAAACTGCGACAGATTATCAGATTATTAAGTGAAATAATTAAAAAAACTAATAATAAATTTATTAATTTGAATCATTGCAAATAAACAATAGAATAAAAATTAACTAAGCAGAGCTTATACATTTTTACAGTACCATAATATTTATAGTTCCGTAACATTTTATGGTGCCATAACTTTGCAGTAGGATACCGAAAGAAAAAAATAGCCAGTTACGTTTTTTAACAGAATTACTAGGTTTTTTACGTTCTAACATTTAAGAGTAATCTGAAATGGCAATGAATTTGACATTCACGAAGGGAAACGCAACGTTTCACTATTTGGAAGTTCTGCAGTACTGGGAGGTAAAATGCAACCCTTTGTGTCAGGTAGAATAGAAGTTCATCCCGCCCTCCTTCCACCCACGTCTAAATGCCCAACCTTCTCAGTAAAGTGCAAAATAAAGTAGCGCAATTCTTTGAACAGAGCTTCAGAACATTTTACGTTCGGAGAGGTTTTCTTGGACGGAATATAATTGTCTCTCAGTCTGTACCTGAAACTCGGACCAGAATAAATTAGGAAGTGCATTTAAAACATGCAATACTCAGCTATTCGATGTCCGTTCATTATCGTACGTAAATCACATTTATGAGAACGTCCATTGATATTAATCTCACCATTGAAGTCGGCATTGAGTACATTCTACTGAAAGATATTTTAACCCAAATCACGGTTCCTGTACGTATTCCCAATTTTTTTTAAATATTACTGTTGTTTTCTGTAACACAAAATGAAAATCTATTTGCGTCACCATTACAAGTAAAGTTAAATGTTCACTATTTAAAGATAAAATCAGCAACTTCTTGAAAATAATAAATTACATCAAAAAGCTCAAATAAAGCGTTGCAATATATATCCTGAATGCAAGAAAATTGTTGATGACTATTCAAATAACATTCCATACTTATGCCAACATATATCTCAGTAATCAGAAACTTTGTATGTCAAGTTAAGATTGTTTTTCAATGACGTGATTCAGTCTATGAAGGCTCACGAGTCTGTATTAAAGCAGATTGTATTTACAAGCTTTCAAAATTCGGTATTTACGCTGAAGATTTTCACTGTACTACAAATTAGATTATTTGCGTTGATACTTATAGTCCCGTGTAAGAATTTTTACTGCTTGCTAATCCTTTATCTAGCTACAGTGATGTAGTGAGCTTTAGGCCGAGTGCGAATTTATTCATGGACAATGAAGTTTCCACGCAAGGGCGCTGGCAACCCTAGAACTCGGGAGAGAGCACGTAAATGGTATTACGTGTTAAACTATTTCAGATGTAGCTCAGTATCTGTAGAATCTATATGTCTAATACCAATACATTTTTTTGTCTTGGTACGGCGTAAATTGCTACACGAGCCAACCATTTTTTAATATCCTGAAAGTTATGAGCAATAATGTATTCTGATTAATACTGACCCACATAAACACTCCTACATTTAATATATTTTTAAATTTCCTGCTACCACACTTTTCATGTCTCGTTGTAGAAAATGATTTCTTTTCGTCCGAAAGAGATATCGTGAAAGGTGATTGACAGCCACTGAATTTAATGTAACATGTATATCATTATCCTCTGCCTCGTCAGGGCTCCGAAGTAAGCGTGTTGGAAGTGAAAGGAATGTGCACGAGTAGGAAGCTCATATGACTTACGGCAATTGCTACAATATTAAGTCACGTGAGAATAGTTGTTGGCATTACGGGGATACCATTGCCACTACAGTCAGCGCGCCAGCTCTGAGTCCCTTTCGGGTATGTGTTTTTCGCCCGTAAATATATAAATAAAACAACGAGGCCCAGTAGCATGCGACGTACATGCTAGCCGTAGTAACGTCGTAAGTTAGGACGTGTTTGATACTGTGTTATTGTAGCTTACATGAAGTTTACGAAGCAAAAGTGCATACACGTCAGGGACTCGGAGCTTGCGCGCGGACAGTAGGTCAGTATGACGTCACTCTTCCTCAGGACAAATATTACATACCAGTTTGTTTCAGAAGACTCTCGAGGCAAATTGATGAAACAACTCTTGTAACCTAAGGAGACAGTTCAGCCAAAAATTAATTTTTATGTTTTTATAATATGTAGTTTGTTATGTAGATATGTATGTGACTGTTATTTACTGTAATTTCAATGTTTTGTCTTTTATAGATTTCGAATAATGGCATGCCGAAGTCCAAATTTGCGTAAAATGATTTTATGATGGAAAGGAAAACCAATTGACTTACAGAAATGAAATAATTTACACTGAATATTGGTGTCACGGAATATTGTAAGTCATGTGCTAAACAGCATTATTTTTATTTTGTATTTTTTTTTTTAATTCAGAAAAATTTCAATTTTTTTTTTTAATTTGTTATTTTTAAACGTGGTGTTGAAATTAAATGCGATTTTTATACATGTCTTCGTATAATCCGTAACACTCTTTAAAGTGTGAAATATTTCATTTAGTTAAGTGAGCTGTTTTTCCATCCATTGTATATGAAAATTCGGATATGATAAGCCATTATATACAAATTATGAGAGTTAAAAAAATTTTATTTTAAGTAAAAAATTGTTACAACGTATGTCTACGAAAGAAACCATACCTCGCCACCTAAACAAATCACATTCCATCAGAGATGACGTCTGGTCTAGTCCTGCTCATCTTCTATTATCCAGAGACTTTCCTAGTCATGCCTGATCCTCATAACGATAGCCAATCAGCAGACACGTGTGTCGTGTACGGAAGAGCACTTCGTCATTGAATGGCTTCATTCTGTTTCATGAAGGACAACGAATGAAAACAGAGTGGCCAGAATATTAAACTTGTTACCTGTCAGAGACATATCCCGCGACTTGGAGAACTTCCCAGGAGCTTGTCTGTCTATTCGAGCATACAAACGAGATTTGTGCCTTCCGGGTGCCCTCTAAAATTTCCAGACCTGATCAAGTCACATGATGTAGTTTCTTTGAAAGTTTATTGCAACGTCATTCAGTGATTTTTATTAATATGGTGGACGTACGCTATTGATGCAAAATGGCGTCCCAGAAAACCAGCTGGTACAGAAAAATGTAGGCAAGACAATCTCTAGTCGGAACGTTCATAAAACATTTAATTTCTGTAATATTAAATTATATTAGTTGAAAAAAATGTACGTTCGGACTACAGAAGGGATATCGTTATTTTACAAGCTGACTAACCCCCTTTATCGCCAGTAACTTGGTGAACAGAATTGAATTTCGTATGCGCAGAATTTTTGAAATGGAAACCGTATCTCTAGTAAATATTGAGGGTAGCTCAAGTAGGCAAAATTCAAAGAAAAATAAACCATCCCACGTCTGTGATATCATTTAGTTCTGCAACGGGAACCTGTACCACACTAAAACTGATGTTTCAAGAATATTAAAAAAACTTGTGTAGGCAGTTAAGTCACATACTGTAAAGTAATTCAACATCTCTTCTATGTTAAACTGTAATCTGGTGTCAAACCAAATCTTCTATGTCCTTACCTTGGAATTTCAAAACTCCTAGATTTAACATTAGGTATTAATGAATTAAAATCTTTGTTTATTGTCTTTCTGAAACTTTTTCCCATATTAGATAGCGTACCGGCACAAAAAGTAATTGATACTTGTTAAATTATACATATATTTCTTGTATGTATTGTATTCGTTCGCATTCAGTGTAGGCTTAAATACACTCTAAAGGTATCCGACCTTTTTAATTCTGGCTTATTCGCCGCGTGTTTTTGAGTCTACACTGCTGCGGTTTTATTTAATATCTGATACTTACTGCTGTATGTATTTAGTGTATGACCAGAACGCGTACAAGATATAGGGATACATACACTATGTACTTTACATATTAACACTAAGCTTCTCTATATAGGCAAGAGGGATTAGCACCCTGAAAGTTGGTCACACTTCCCTGACAGGCAATCAAAGGACACCATTCCAATATACGTCGAACTGTCTGTTTTGGGTCACCAAAGCTTTAGTTCGGGGAGGAAATTTCACCCAATTTATAGATAGTCAGCGCACTGACCGCAATGTATTCTGATCCTGTTTAGGATGGACTAGGTTTAGTGAGGTAGATCAAAGTCCTATAGTTCGTTTTGAATACATAAAGACTTTAAACAACTCCTAGCAATAGACTTCGATACAAACATATCCGCATGGTAGAACTACCAGAATTCTGGTACAAAATTTGCAACTTGCAGCAGGAATGGTTGCATAAATTGACTTCTACTGCTAGATGTGAATGTCAGAATAGTTCCTCTAAAACGTAATTTTTTACAAATCTTTCACACATGCAGTTCTACCTTGTCTCTCAGTTCGTGGATTCTGGTAAATTAGGAATGATTATATACTTTAGCCAGTTCCGTATAGTAATGATTTCCTTTTTTTTAATGTTATGTCTGTTAACGAAACGCAGTGAATTAAACGTACGAAGATTTCTTGTTAGTTAATTATTTAAAACATTGATAACTAAGTATGCCACTGTTTCTTACTCAATACAAAACTTTCAAAATATTAGGATTTCTGCTACGATTTCCTTTTGGATTCAGAAATGTGCTTCTACCTATGTAAATGTTGAAGATATTAATTTATTTTGCATTTATTTTGTGTTTGTTATAGGTACAGCATAATTAATCAGCTTATACAAGATACATCTAGAAAATCCCAGTGTTGAAACTTAAACGTACCGACTGTAAGCAAATATCATAATTTAGCCAAATATGTTAATACCTTCATTAATAGAAACAATGCAAAGAAAAAACATGTTTCTGCACAATGTACCGAAACTACTGGTATTCCTACACGCATGTTTTAAAACCGTATGAAAGTTCAAATCAACGTTAGCCCGAAGTTTATATCCCACAGAATTATTTTCTTTATTGTTTTTCTCGAATTCTGGTTTTTGTTTTTAATAATAGTATTTTAATGGTGTCTTAAAGGAATCTAAGGTGATAAATTAGACGCATTCATGCATTTTAACTGATTTCTGAGCCACAATAACTACTTTTACACATCCAGGAGTTTTTTGTTTGTTTTTTTGTTTTGCATTTATAGAATTGGTAAGTATCTAGAGGACGTTTACATCATTAAAATGTTTAGCTAAACAAGCTGACACTGAAGTCTGTCAGTACTTTACAAGGAGTTATTTGTTTCCAATAGCCATGTATAGCAATCGTATTTTCTTAGATGAATCTTTCAAAGACTGGTAGAAATCTGTTGGTTATATAAAATAAACATGTTTGTACTTGGCGCGTGAGCTAATATAATTTCACATTAAATACGCAGTGAATAAATATAAAACTAATATCTTGAAAATATTGAAACACTGCAATTTTTAATTATGTTTATTTAAAATGTTGTGAAATAAAAATTTCCTAGAGCGTACGAATTAAAAAGAAATTTTATTGAGAGTGTTTTAATATGTATTTTCTCGAATAGTGTACTTCTAGGGCCACCTGTGTGCGACATCTTCGAAAATTTGAGGGATACCCTACCTAATTAAGCGGACACTTAGGAAGATTATTATAACGGTGGTTAAAATTTCATGTTGGTTATGTTTGTATGTCAGTTAAGAATTATAATAATACAACTATGCAACATGCCACCGTGGATCGTTAGTACTTGATCGATGGTAATAACTACATCCGTTACGACATCATAGTTTGCAGTTCCATCTATCACAAACATGACACGTGGCCACAACAGAGCTTCTGTTGCCTCACTGCCCAATTATATTAAAATGTCAACAGCCGTCAGATTCCGGTGGCAATACAGTGCTACGACATGCATGTCAGTATATTCATAGTGGTTGAAGATAAGAAGATGATATGAGGATGATGCTATGACAGGCAGAAATTTAAAGTGGTGATGTACTCACTCTGATTGGCCCATCGTACAGAAATTCATTTTAGCGTGTAAAATCACTGTCGTTGTACGAGGTGTCACTAGTAATGATTCACGATGTTACGTAACAGAAGCACAACAGCTAGAGAATATCGTGGTATCCACATACCTGCAATACCAGTGACAATTTCTCAGCCACTGAAGAAGAAATTTACAAGGATTAAGTTTCATTGTCTCAATAATGCTTATTAGTATCGAATTGTAATAAAGCGCGTCATCAGCAACAATTATTTTAATAGCGTGGTAAATTGTGGTAAAACACTCGCCTCCGGGTTCAATCCCTGGCTCCAGCCATCCTGATTTCGGTTTTCCAAGTTTTCCCGAAATCACTCCAGACGAATTCTGGGATGGTTCCTTCAACAGGCCTTGGCCGACTCCTTCCAACTTTCTACCGTGTTCTTCTACCAAAGTCTAGTGACGTTCGAGGGCACGTAAAATCAAATAAATAAAACAACAGCGTGTGTTATGCATAGAGTTGAAATCACCTCGACTGTTTGTAAAACATGTTCGGGCTCTTTTGTTGGAGCACATTCAACTCGGTACAACATTACCTGAAAGCTGGTAAATAATTAGACACAGGAAAGGTTCGCGGGTTGGCAGACCTGTAGGCTAGTCTCCAACAATATGTGTGTACTCAAACAAACAATAGATGCTCACTGGCTGCCCGCTGATACAGTAATGTGGGCCTGCATTTAGTTGCATTCTATCATTGGCTCAGCGACTTACACGAGGTGTCAAATAAAGGTACGCGCGCACTACGGCGTCACGGCAAGGACGGACGGCCGTCACAGAAAAATACAAAAATGTTTAATGTGTACTGTAATAGAAGGGCGCACACCACGGCGGGACGGCCAGGAACGGACGATCGGCAGCTTCGGCCGTCCGACAGAAAGTTCGAGCGAGGGAATTAAAATACAGTGCGGTGCGTACCGTGCCGCCCGCCCCATGCAGTGGCTCACGAGACACTGTCCAAATATTCGTGCCGTCCCAAACCGCCGGTACCGCCGGGTGGATTGGAATATTTCCAGACTTTCCGTCCGTACCGTCCGTCCGTCCGTCCTTGCCGTGACGCCGTAGTGCGCGCGTACCTTTAGTCGAAGGCCAGTTGCAAATCTGACATCAACTTGCAGATGTTTGAAATCTATCTTGAGCCCGAAAGAAATCGTGAATGTTTCAGGTCTCTACAAATAATGTATGTCGCATAGTATAGTGAACGTGTTGTGTAGAGTGAACCAATTAGACGTTGGAAAGTGCAGTACAAAGACTAGTAGTTCTAGCGTTATTGCAGTGGTGCACATACACGAGACAGTTCTATTTGATATACATCTACAGAAATTGTGTGTAATTATCAAATTAGATACTAAATAATTAAATGTCTAATCATATACAGCTTTGTTTAACCGAAACACAATGTCTGTCGCATCATGGTTGAATTAAATAGCAACGACCGACGCGACACGATCGCTGCGTCATTAAAAACAGATTATGTCCACCAGTCAGCACCGAGGTTTCTGTGACGTCAGCTTGACAGAAATGGCGAACACGATGCAATTCCGAGTAGAAATTACATCGATTTTATTCGAGTCGGAGTTTAGTTTTGTGGCCAAATTTTGGTGAAACTAGTGAGTTGATAGTAACTTGCGTTTGTTTATTTTAGGAGAGGTTTTCGTTGGCTACCGTAAGCAAGTGACAAATACTTAGACATACCCGTAATTGTTCCTTTATTTCCACATTTTGTAATGCCAGTGGGTAATTAAAATGTATTACAAATAAACTAAACAAAACTGAAGTACGGTTAACATCTGTGGCTGTCATACTAAATGCCAGGATGTATGGCAATGAATTATTAACATGCTGTAATAATTTTTTTAGTAATGGTCGTGTGACAGCCAAACTGGTGTTTATAATAACGAGAATTTTTGGTGCGACATCGATTTTGTCGTGTCGCTCTGTCGCGCCTATGTGATTCTACCATTAGGATTAGTAGTCACAATGCAAAAAACCAGAACCATTTTGCATGTACAATTTTCCATTAAAGGAAGGTTTATGGATAGAGAGATAATAATTCTTGACTTGTAATTACCTGCTGTTACGCCTGAAGGAACACAGGGAGAATACGTCAGTGATTTCTTCGGTCCTCTTCTTGTCATTTGGCTGTCGCTTATTAGATGGAATTCTGTAACATAACGGTGGTCGCTCCGTTAAACGTAAACCATCTAACGTGCAGTTAAAAGAGTCCTCGTCATTTCTTGACCAGCAATATTTAGAGGAACTGGAAAATTTTGGGAAAAGTTAACTGTCTGCTAGGATGCAACGTGCTATGTGTAACACTGCAGGTTTTTCATCGATATTGGTTGACACTGGAAAAATTATCATCTACCCGCGTCACGCATTTATTATATCTATCCTACATTGAACATGCATGCAGAGGATACATTCGACATATTTTCCCTTCCCAGTTTTTGACGAGAGCAGTAATAACAATTGTGTAATGATTTTTGTTTCACGGAATAGCATAAACAAACAATAATTAGAGTAATGTATTTTATTTAACAGAAATTTTTGCTCGTAACCTTAACCTCTTAATTAGTTATAACAAAAACAAACAATTTATGCTTACATCCAACCCCCTTAAGACTGTTCAAGTGCCACAATACTTTTTTTTTTCGGATTTTTGTGTGATTTTTATAGTTTCGTGGTTTTACATAAAAGAAAATATGATACAATCACGAATCCGACTGGAAAATAATTATTTCACCCTTTCCAAACACAATTATGAATTTTTGACATGAACTAAATTATGAATTTTTTACATACATATTTTCTGATGCAAATTTCAAGCAAATAATTTGTCACAACGGTATACACTGTCTCACATGAGTATTGAAGTCACATAGGAAATTTCTTCGCAATCGTATAGTTTGCTCTCCATAAATCAATGTTTATTCATTATCTACGTTTAGTTTGAATGTCATTGTAAAATTTAAAATGTAACTACCCTTAGTCCATGTTAATGAAACTATTCTTTATAGAAAAATATAAATTATCATTGTCACCGTAGCAGTTTTTCTTTATTATGTAGCTCATACTGTATACATTTATCACATATGCACTAGATAAAAAGTAAAAATGTAAAATACACATACAAAATAGTTTTTGACCACTTGGACACCCTTGGCGTGTGTGTAAAGTGGCTAAAAATGTTTTTATAACAATCTGTTGATGTGCACTAGCGAACACTGAAGTGTGACGTACAGACTGCCAGCACACGGAACAACTAGCAGAGGGGAAAGAGGTTACTGGACTCTCTCTCGTTCCCGCATCACGGCCCGCTGTCGCAGTGATTCGATTCCGCAATGCTTGCATGCGCAGGACGTGACGGAAGCTCCCCAGGGTTGACGACCCTCTAGTCAGCCGCGCCTCTGTCGACCCAGCTCTATCCCTGGCCCTTTAAATCCCCAGCACGCGCTCAGCCATATCCCCAACTTCTGCTATCCCACTTTGCGCTTCGAGGATCCTGTGCGGATCTTCCAAACATCTCGTGTGTTTGCTTCTACTGGTAATGTATGTTACTATAGAGGAGTTGTAGAGCTGTAGGATCAGGCACTGGTCCATCTCTCACTTCCTTCAACTAGTGTCTCACTGTAACATTTACACATGCATTGTTAAAATATTTGTGTTTCAACGAGTAGCAAATTAAATAAATATACCTAAACCAATTGCTATATAAGTTTATGTATTAAAATCAAGAAACCTCGTACTGCATTTCACATCGTGCAGCAATTCCGTATCAAATATTTAAAAACCAGAGCTACCAAACTTGGAAACTTAAATTTGATGTATTGTATAAGCAGGGTAGTCAACTGTCACAGTTTTGGTTATCCTGAAGTTCTATCAATTAGCTATGAACTATTTACCCTAACAGTCCAATGTATACTATTATGTTTTGTTTAGGACAATATTGCGGTAAAATAATGTAATTTGTTTTTGTTATAAATAATTCGTTATTTCCCTCTCCCTTTTTACAGTTTCAACTGTTTAGTTCTTCCCTGATACTGTTAGTTGTTACGCAGTTCTGCCAGATGTTCTGGTCTGCAGAGTCTTCTTGCAGGTATGGCAAAATGATTGCTTTGTCATTACCTTCTTCCCATGTACTCCGAAGATGCCCTTTCATTAATAATAAATTGAAGACCAGCGACATTGTTCAAGTACTCTAACCCTAATTATTAATTCCTTTATCGTTAATAAAATGGCACGCAAAAACTATATACGGCATGTATAAATAATAATATTGGTATTTAAGACACAGTAAATTTTATATTAGATTCTGACTCAAGAAATGACGCCAAATAAATGTGCTGAAAGTTGTGAATAATTGTTTCCATTACTTCCTTTTTAAAGTATGTTTTCCTTTTAATTTTTTATAAAAATTTTCAGCGTTAAAGAGGTAGCCTGGTTTCCTAGATTTATTGATTTTGTTTTCTTAATTGTTACCAATTTCAATGCCTTAATCTTGAAATTCAGAGCCAGTAGTGATATATGATATAAAGCATTACTATCAGAATTTTTAAAACTGATATGAGCTAACTTTGATCATTATTTATTGATGTTAATATGAAATATTGCAAATTAATTTACACAGATCAAATTAGTAAATACATGTAATTATGAAACCATTTCCGCTTAGAGCCCGATTTCGTAGGATAATTTCTTTTTGGCTGGTTGGGCGAAGCATATCAGGATCATGGCAAAAAAATCGTTAAATGCACCCTAGTCATTGTACTAACATTACGTAGTAGTATTCCTCCTGTAGTTATTATTTTCGAAATTTGTATTGGCAACTAAGTCTATGTCTGACTCTTGTTATATCCTCATTTAGGTTAATACATTTGGTTTAGTGTTGTAACTTAACGAATGCCTCATATGCATCAAAATATTATTAGAAACACACTGGGTGATATCAGCTACCGTTAAGTATCACACGTAAATAAAGTGGCTTTTGTGTAATCTGCTCTCTTTTGCGTGTTTGTTAAGTGATTTGCATTAATAAAGGATATGAAGAAGTATAATGGTAACCCACAATTTAAAAATATTTGCGATTTATGCAGGAACACACTGGCAATCTCGAACTGTACCTTTCCATATAAGAGGTTAAGCGATATGACCTCAAATGACAGCACAGTGCACTGATGATTATATTGCAGGCCACGCCTTCGTTGCTCATTACGTCATATTAATTTTTTATTATGGTGTAGTTGCTTATATTTCACTAGTAGTATACTATAGTAACTCAAACCATTTAATAATAATTATTTTAATTAATTTTTTTATCAAGTTTTTCCGTATCTGTAAATGTGCATATAACTCGGTTTTGATGCATTGTGTGTTACCATTGTCTCTCCCTATGCCCTTCAATAGAAACAACTCGTCTTCGGCAATGTGGCAGTCACAGCACACGTAGTGTTACGTCGTAGGTAGCGACAGTGAATTCCTGTGTACTTGGACGAGGGAGTCGTCCATCAATAGTTAGGTTGAGCAGGGATAACCTGTCCCCCGTGGTTTCCATCGTCACCTAAGCTTCATTGTTTAGCTTATCTGCCAGCGCATTTGCCAGAGTGACGGGTGCGGTGGATTTAGAGGGACAGCGCGTATCTGCCCGTTATCTATCTCGATTATTCAGGACGTTGCCGGGAGCTTCCAATATACCGAATCAGGATTTTGAGTAATAAGCTAGCTGTTACTGATCATGTGTGTGCATATATCACCGTGAACTCACCAAGTAAAAACGTCGTTCATTCGGTACAGTAAAAACTTTAAACGCTGACATTATTAATGCTGTTAAAAATTATAATTTTTGATTTTTATATATTTAATGTTTTGCGTCAGTAAACCTTTAATTTGAGAAGGTAAATACTTCTAAAATTACCGTTATTGTAAAAAAAACTTTGAAAGTTTGTAAGTTATTCTATAATAGTAAACATTTTGTCATTAATTGAACAAATATTTTGTATTGCTGTAGCCCTGTACACAAGGTTGCAATTAATATGATTGATTTGTGACATAACGCAGTTATACGTGTTTACTGGGCCACATAACGTCAGTCGCTCAAGTCTCGTAATACCCGAGCCAGAAAAATAAGAGAAGATGAATTACACTGACTGGAGCGAAAATTAAGGATCAGTTCGCGTATCGTTGAAAGCCAGAAGCAAAACAAGATTGATGGGTACAGATACTGCACCTTTATTCCTAATAATATACGTCATGAATAAAGAGATCTGAAAGAGTAACAAGAAAAACATCAAAATCGTTGCGCAAGTTATATTATGCGAGTTACTTTTCTATGTTGCAGCTTCAGACAAACACAATAACTAAGCTAACAATAGTTTCCACTTTAAGTATGTTTCAAGTGTAGTGATTTAGTAATAATGGAAAACAATCATATAAGCATTTTTAGAGCTTATGGAAGTAATGTGGATTAGTATGTTCTGTGGAAAGAGATGTAGAGGGAGGTGTGATGAGTTTAATACCATCTTGGAGGACATTTGTTTCCAAATAACTTTTTTCCCTCATAAAACTCAAAATTTCCCCTTTTGTCCTCTAAATAGTCATAAACATTCCCAAATTTCTTCCAGAGTTTTCTTTTCACCCAAAAATTTCCCTTTTTTTAACTAATGAAAAACCACATGACCCTGAAAAATTCTCGAAGTTCGCAAATGATCTCCTCGATGCATGGGCAACACAAAATTCACAGGGCACTGAGCTTCCATATTAAAAAGTTAAGTGAATTAGTTATTCAAATTTAAAAATTATAATTGTGAAATATCTTAACTCCATTAAAGTATCATATTATAATGCCTTAAATATTAGACTTACGTATGTTTACTAATAATGTTAAACGCTTAAGGTACCTTCATCATAACTTAGCTGTGCTCCGATATGTTTACGAATTCAACGGAATATGTTTTTACTATTCTAAAATAAAATAGGAAATTATTTTAACGAAATAATATCTTTAATTGTGATGCTTACGTGCAAGACGTACGACATTCTGATCCCGACGAGTACTCTACTTAAAAAATTATGGGCCGGATCAGAATCGTACAACTCGCGCCAAGGAACCGAAGCGGTACTGTGAAACGAACAGTTTATCATCTATCCTTCACCCTTTTGACACATCTTCCCCTCTCCATATTACCACACGATTAACTAGGAGATCTGGCATGATTGCGTTTTGCTTCTAATATTTGCTTGTAGGCTCCTGCCACTGAACTGAACTGCAGTCTTCTAGACAGAAGCGTGCAACTGTATGATACTCAGCAGTAAATATATGTACTCCCGGAACCCTCACCGACCTATGATATGCTCTGTTTCTCCTAGACGTTCTTCCGAGAACGCCTCGGGTGGGTTTCTCTTTATAAACCTTAACACTATCGCCGTCTGGTGCTCAGTGCGGCGACGGTGGCACGTGGCGGAACTTTATTGTAGAGTTCTTGGCTCGGTTCGCGATCTCTTTGCCCCTTCTCTTCTTCACCACGCTTGCGCGCAGGTCGCTGGGGTTCTGGCCAAGCCTTTTGCTAGTGTGCTGTGCTCGCGTTGTCGTGATAACTTCACTTCTTCGTGGTCTGTCTTCAGCATAATGTAAAGTCGTCTTCTGCTCCAGTAACGTACTGTAGGTTGGGAACTTGTTTCCCCATGACTCTAGTAATTTTTTCTGAATTATCTTTTTCGGTGTGATGCTTATATTGGTATTATTATTTAGTAGTGTTTTGTCATAAAAGGTGAAAGAATTGGGTAGCCAGTGTAGCAGTGTGGGATGTCTAGGTATTCTTGAGTACTCGCTGATTGTTCTCGTGTATTGCATACCAACATACTCTTACCACTCCTTGTGAAGAATCTAGTGATGCCCATGTCTGGAACCCTGGGTACATGTGCAGAGCACTTATGCCAGCAAGAACCTCGGAATAAGAGTGACTTACAGACCAAAACCAATCTAAACAACCAGAAATAAATCATTCAGTTGAAAAAATTTTAAATCATTAATTTATTTAAGATTCTGGGATCACGGAAAGTACTGAAAAGTATTTTTTTTAGCTGACAAAATACAAGTGGAGTATGGTAGTTATGAGCCATAATTTCTTATTACCATATCATTGACAAATCATAACTAGCTTGATAAATACTTCACGAAAATTAAAAATATGTTCCTAAATATTTAAATTAGATCAAGACAAATTAGAATCTATTATTGCTGTCAAATAACGTAATTAATTAAGCAAGTAAAATTACGTTACTGCGATCGTCCGTCTGGCTACTCAATGTTCTTACTTAACTTCAAACACACATTAGCTCTTGACTAGATAAAAATTAAAATTCTCCGCGGCTATACTCTAACTCTCCCGAGATGTAGGCATAGAGCTTCTAGGAAAACTCAAGACTAATGAGTATATTTTAATAGCTATTTCAAAAGAAATTTGAAATCTTCATAATGTTGAAATTTCAAATGTTCGAGAGTATATAAAACATCAGTTTAGCTGTCAGAAAATAGTTTTACACATCTGAAGTTGAATGAAAAGATTGGAGTCATACCAACCCTCGCTTACACCCGTATGTGGTGATGACGTCATACTAGGATCAGCATTTTCTTTCTTGATCACTAATATAAATTAGTAGAGGTCTCGCGGACTCTTTTAAATATGCCCACGGCCATTCTAGCCTTGACTTACGTTTTTTGCCTCCAAAAACTAACAAAAAATATTAGGATGGCGCTAGCTTTAACGAAGCTAGCGATGCGCGGAGAAATTCCCGTCATTCCGGCATCTAAGCTGGCCAAAAACTTCACTAATCTCGGACCCCTCGCTTTAGGCTTAACACAGCCCCTCCAGCATACCTGTTGAGGTTTACTGGGGTTCGAGAGTATGAATACCGAATCGCGAAACGACTCGAAACACGAAAAACAAAACAAAAAAAATATACATAATTCAAAATAAAAGATATATATATATATATATAAGGAAGTGCCCCACTCACTGACTGACTGACTCATTCATTCATTCATTCATTCATCATCAACGCCCAGCCCAAACCACTGGACCTAGAAACGTGAAATTTTGAAATTCGGTTATTAATGTGGTGAAACGGGGTGAAATGTATTTTTTGCAAATCTTTGATATTTCTCGAACCCGACGGCTATCGTCGTCTTATTCACTTCGTTAGGTCGCAAATAAAAATGTCTACAAATAAATTTCAGGATTTTTCCAAAGTTTTATATTAAGGAGGTGAAAAGCCGTTTAATTCGTTTACAGTAAATCCTCTCTTCCTCTTAAACCACCTGAGATATCGAAGTGATTTTTTCTTTAAAATGAATCTTACGCAAATACCTAAAAAGGAATTTCAGGATTTTTCAAAATTCGTTTTTGAAAGCCGGTAAAAAAACTAAACAGTTTTTTGATTAATCAGTCGTATCACCTAAACAGTTAGACACATCGAGGTGGCTTTTGTCTTATGATGAAACATAAGTAAATACCTAAAAAGTAATTTAACGATTTTTGGAAATTCGTCCTTGAAAGCCTATAAAAAAATAAAACGTGTTTAAGAATAATCTTTTGTAACATCTGAAATAGTTCAAAATTTGTTTCCTTTTTATTTCTTGCTTATAGTTAAACCTCTTTGGACTATAGCCTGTACACGCGAAAGTATTCACTCGGGAATTGTACAAAGTTTGTGGTGTGGGAGGGGTGGGGTTACGGGTTCGTATCCTGTGCAAGTCTTTGCGATGGGACATGACATCATACGAGCATATTGCGTGCGCTCTTTTCACTGAGCTAAGACAATTTATAGTTCACTGTTGTTGAGTACGCTAGCTGTTAAATGCCTTCATCACATATTTTATCCAGATTTACTGTTTGTATTACATAATTTCACGCGGGCAAAGCCGCGGCTGGGTAGCTATTTTGTAGAGAAATAAAGATGAATTAAAAACAAAGATGTTCTGCAATTAAAGTACCCTCAGCGTAGTGGACTGGATAAAGCTGTTTGTATTTGTTGTTATAAATATATACAGAGAATATAGTAACACCATCAATTAATACGTTATTAAAATTTAGTTACTCGTTTCTATAGTACACGCGGGCGAAGCCGCAAAGGGACAGCTAGTTAAAAATAAAATTAGAATTTTGGATGTGAGACCTAGCCTTAAATAAAAAATATGAATAAATAAAGTACCAAAGTTAACTAGATATGAGCATTCATTAACTAACTTATCTATCCAGAGAGACTTTAAAGTTACATTAAATATCATGACAAATGCAAGTAATCCCAAAGACAATATATCCTGAAAATAAAGTGTTAAAGAATACAATTTAGTACATAAATATCATAATTAGTTTACTAAAATTAATCTTTCTATAGCCAAATGTTATATCGGTTTCCGTCTTATGGAAATTCTTGTTTTGACTTTAAATTACGTTAGGGATTGGATTGCTCGTTTGATATGTATTTGACATGAGTTCTTTTGGTTTTGAGGCTTTTGACATCTTGTGCCGAGATGTTCATCGGCCTTAAAGTCACGCGTTGGTCATGAGCTTTGTTAGCAATTTTGCTAGTTTTGAAGTATTCTTGATTGGATATTAGAAAATTCGGAATGGAGACCTTTGAAATGATAACTATTAAACATTTTGTGATTTTAATACCTTAAGATTTTACCATTAAATTACTGACAGACGTTGTGTTTAGAATTAGCTGCTTACGTGATGTTAAATGTTTGCATTTGGCACATTAACCCGATCTATTCCATGTTGACGTCATCACATTTTATAGCTAGTGTATTAACTTGTTGAATTGTTTTACGTGCGTATGAGCACTAACTTTGATTGTTACGTATAATTTTATTTTTTTGTGGGTAATTTGACACACATATTTATTGCATATGTAATCTTTACTTATTTGCTGAAAATTTGGAAGTTGGTAAATCGCTACTATTTTTGATTGTCATGTAATAGTGTATGGTCAGTTTGACACACGTGTTTATTGATTATGCAACATTCACTTCTTTATTGAAAACTTGTAATTGTGTAATAATAAGTAGAGCAACCATTTATGCAAATTTTTATGCGAAACCATGATTACACGGTTAGATAATGAACAATCTTTTCAGACATTTTTCATGATTTTGTATTTTGTCAGCTGTTCTTTCAAACTTAACATGTTTATTTGAACCACTTCTTGCAACCGCAAAGGGGGTTTCATCACAAGTCGCACGAACGGGAGGATGACCTTCCGTGTAGTCATTTGACTTTTTTGTCAATAATGATCTTGCTTTCCAGCTTAAGAACACGCTTCGCTTCTGTTTGTTTTAAATAGTAAAATTTTTCTTCACTACGTTTCCAAGAATGTGCTCCGCCACCAGAAATACAGTAAACGGTAAATTACGTTTTATGTTTTCAATGTTTTTTTCTACTCGAAAATCAAGTCGGTAAATATATCTACTTTTTTTGTATTACAAAAAAATTCATAAAGAAATATAATTACTAAAAAAAATATTTTTTGCATTTGTATTAAATTCGTAAATTTTAAGTATTTTATTTAATATTTAAATTTTTAATACAATATTAAATTTTATAGGACACTTTGTAGTCAAATTCACAGTAATTTACTGTTAATTTTTTTTTCATTATAGTATGTCAGTTGATTTCAGTGTAATAAAAGCAAGACATGTAAACAAACCGTAAAATGCAAATTTTGACGTTTACGAATCATTACTAGAGATGATGGTTTATCGCGGGAAAAGTTGACTGTTTGATGGATTTCAATACACGTCCAGCTTACCTGAAGATTACTGGCTTTAGCTTGTACGTGGCGCTGTTGCCCTATTTGACTGAGCCAATAAGAATCCCGATATTGTAATATTTGATGCCTGGTATTGGTCTGCAGACAGTTGCGTTGTGTCAGTGTTTTCAAGGCTATCTTGGCACAAAACATTTTCGCGATATACCATCATCTCTAATCATTACGCAAGAACTATGAGAGATAAAAAATTTAATTAGAGCAAAATTTAGTTACAGTGTATGTCTGTGTTACAAATATAAAAATATGACGTTGAAAATTGATGTAGACAATGCCCATAGATACTGTCGTACTCGTCGCACGTACAACCCGCCTCTGGTTCGTACTCAACTCACATCACTCTCAGGAGCTCTCAAACCCACGATATTGCTGCCATGCCCAAATCTCTGCATTCTTTCCGCTCCGTATCTCTAGTCATGTGAATTCGCGTTGTGTATATATAATTTGAACGAGAGAAGCAACATCTGTGCTAGCTGTACCTTAATATCTATAGTCATAAGAAATGTGTTTTTCTTTTTATAAAAGCAATCCTTATTCCTAGAAATTATGGTTTATCGCGGAAAATCTTGACTTTTTCCTGGGTTTCAACGTACGTTCAGCTTGTGAAAAGATGATTGGTTTTCTCTTGCGCGTGGAGCTGTTACCCTATTTAACTGAGCCAATATGAAACCCGCTGTTGTAATATTTGAGATGCCTGTTGTTGGTCTGCAGACAGCTACGTTGTGTCAGATGTATATCACTCAATCATGCGTGTCCAAAGAAGCTACAGTAATTTCAAGAGAACGTTGTCACAAAAATTTCACGAAATACCATCGTCTCTACTTAGTACTATTATTATACCTCGGGAAATGTGAAATGGGGTTGTATAATTTCGTGTAATAAAAGCAATTCATGTAAGCATACATTTGCAGGAGGAAATATAGTAATTCACCTGGGCTTTGTGCTCGCCGTGTGTCATGGCCTGCCTCCCACATTTACCACGGACGAGTGGGACGTGTTTGAATGTAGATGCGGCGTATAAATCAATATTTAGAAGGTGGGCAGTGTTTAGTAAGCGGTGCTGCGTGGCTCGCCGGACAGTCTGCAGTGCGTGGACGTGGGTGGTCGAGTGTGGGTGGCTGGACGGAGTTGCCCAGAGAAGTCGGGACGCGGCCCTCCCCAGGGAAACTGTCCGACTGTGCTCGCCAATAACCGGGAGGAAAGGCCGAGGGAATATTGCTGCCATAACTCTGGAGCAGTCTCTTGTCGTGGCCTCACCCTGCTATATGACCAGCCCCCGCCAGGCATTTGTGGCCAGGCTCTTTATTGCAGCGCTCATTCCAACCTCGCGTCCGCGGAGCCCCGCGCCATTATACAGCCCATTACGTTTAACATGACCCATCCACCGCGCCCGTGCTGAATATCAATCCTCCTTGCATGTAGACATCACTGCTAGTATTTATGTCCGCTTGTGGTTGTCTCCTTCACTGTATATTTCCCAAATAATAGGGTCGTTTCTTCGCAAATCATGCCTGTAAAATGTTCCAACAACTTTATTGTCAAACATTCCTTAAACATTTATTTGCGTAGATGTTGATGCTGATTATAGTTTTGGAACTTCCATCGTAAAAATTGTACGTAAATATGGAGATAGTGCATCATTATAGAAACATATAGAAATATTCGTTTTTGTGAAACTTTTGGGAGATGACGCTTTGAGATTTTGAATAACTTGCACGGCATAGCCAATGTTGCAGCGTTTTGGAACACACTTAAACTGTGCACGTTCCATGGGCTGTATCATCTGCAACACACTCTTGACGCTATTTATAAAACATCTGTGTATTTACACTAAAAAATTTATTCATTACCAACTACTAAAACTATGTTACAGGCAACATACATACTTGTGGCAATGACCATGTCAGATTTAAAGTACAGGTAGAGACGCTGTAAAATCGCTAAAATGTTTAACATTTTCTCCAATAAACTGTAGTATCAGAATCCTACACGTGTGAACGGTTTTCTGGCAAATCATATAAGTTCCTTCTTCAAACTGTACAGTTCTAATTGGGTCTGTTGAAGAGGGGCTCAGTGCTGCATATGAACGATAGCCGATATAGGTACAAAACCTTCAGTATTATACATAGCATGTTGGAGCCTAGCAAACAATAATTTTTCCCGCGATTTACCAGTGTCTCGAAATATAGGGAATTCACGATAATTTAGCACTATTTAGGGGAGTATATTTTTCTTTCAGATACGTTATTACGTACTTCCCCGTTTGTTAATACAATTTCAGATGTGTAAGAAATACACACTTAATAGATTTCTCCGTAGTAAAAGTAAATTTACTACTGCGGTCCTAAAAAAATTCCCGTTTACTATTGAGTACAGTCTTTCGTAATTGGGTCTTCACTTATCGGACAGCTTATAATGATGTAATGTTTATCCATTAGGTTTGTGGACGTACGCCATTGCTCATGTTTTGCTGATCAAAGCAACTGTACTGCTCAAGACAAATACATTAGGTACCTTTGAACAGAGTTTTGCAGCGTGCGAGGTCTGCGGTAGCTAATGTTTTCCAAATGGCACGTACACTGCCAGGCAGATGTAAACTGCGGAACCATTTTGGCCGTGCCGTGCGGGTAGCATTGTAACGCAGCACAAGGGGATCTACTTGACTCTGCGCTCTAACGGGGTATAGAACGACCTTTTGTCTTTAAGCTACAATGTAATATTTTACTGTACGTATGTAAGGGCATATTACTTTACACAGAGAGAGAAACATTTGTTTATTCATTTGAGGCACGCAGTTACAATATACTACGGCAAATTTACTGCACACATGTGAAATGTTATTTAACTGGAATGAGCGAATGTTTTTACGAAAGGACAATGCATACATGCTAAGTTTCTGTTAAACATTCGCAAACACAAACATTTTCACGTAAGTGGTTTTCAACCTATTTTAAAACTAGACTTGAAGAGAATGGTTTGTGTGTGTAGACATCTCAGTTCGAAGTATTACATTATTGCAATAAGGAAATTTCCTGCAAACTTGAAAAATATTTGGCAGTGGAAACAAGAAGTGTTGGGTATCCACTTGTGTGATGACCTGCGATCTTTTGTTGTTCACCAGAAATAATAAAAGTAACTATACAGTGTTCCGAAAAACATATTGTTAGTTGCGAATTAATAAAGTTTCCAAACAAGAAGTAATGTAGAAACACACATGTTTTGACATAATGTCCCATAGGTCGTGATTTGAAACGCATAATCTTTTTTATGATTGCCAAAAAAGTTTCCTACTATAATTGATTTTATTTGTTTAAAGTTATTTTGAAATTGGTATTATTAGAGAAAGTGATTTATCGCGAGAAAAGTTGACTGTCTGCTAGACTTCAATGTAATGTATTCGTTTCTGACGCTTTTATGTCGTTAGTGGCGAGTCGCTATTTGACTGGGCCAATGATTACTCTGGTGCACTACTACTGAACGTCTGTGATTCATCTGTAAGCAACTAGTCTGTGCCAGCCAATAATACATGACGCAGGATGCTACACTAGTTTGCAGAATAAGCTGGCAAAAACATTCTCGCGATAAATCATCTTCTCTAGGTATTATACATAATAAACATCATAAGCATCTAAAACAAAGAATTATAGTACTCAATTCCAATGCAAATCGGGATATTTCCTAACATTTCAGCATATTATGTGTGTGAATTTCTGATTTATGATTCCCTATATACGAATGGAACAACAGTTAAACAGCAAATATACTAGCTAGCTATCACATAAAATATTTGGCTCGTGTTAAAAACTGTACAACAGAAAGCATTTTATTTTAAAGTTTAGTAAACACTTTACAAGTCTACCGACTGCTTTTAAAACACATATGTTTATAAGGATGCTGAAATTAAATATATATGTGGACTATCGATGCCGAAAACTTATAGAAAACCATTTTATATGTCATTTAAGTGTGTATAATGTAACAAATACCCAACTAACTTAAGCTCATTAGCGTAAAGACTTGTAAGACCTGTAATCTAAGTAAAGATTGCAATTGGTTTTGAATGACTTGACGAATATTATTTTGGGCGAATATTTGAAAATTGGTTTAAAACGCTGAATACTAAAAGTTTGGTTTGAATACATATACCCTTGGGTTTGGAGATTGTGCAGTGGGCAGAGTTGCTTAGCGTTGGCTGTAAGGACAACAGAGCCGAGTTTTCGCCAGTGCTGATACATCATCGATAGACATGACGGTTTATCGCAGGAAAACTGGACTACTTGTTGGGTTTCAACGCACGTTGAGCTTCTGAAAACGTTACTGGCTTTTGCTTGTACTTGAAACTGTTCCCTTATTTGACTGAGCCAATAAGAGTCCCGCAATTGTAATATTTGATGCCTATTATTCGTCTGCAGACAGCTACGTTTTTGTCAGACTTATATCACCCAGTTATACATATCACAAGAAACTACGGCGTTTTCAAGGGCATGCTGATACAAACATTTTTCGTGATATACCATAATCTCTTATCATCGCCTGTAAATCGCGCTGACACCAATTTTTTACTGGCGGCAAGAAGAAGCCTTTATCCAGGATGTTATGACGCTCCAAATATAGTACGCAGTTTGGAAGAAGCGCTTATTTAATAATACTAATCGAAGCCTGCAAGAGTACAAATTCTTCTCAAACTAATAACTAACTTACGTTGCAGTCATAACCTCAAGATATTACCACATCCTGTTTATTACTTCGCAAGATTTACAAGAGCGGCGGAAATCATACGTGGTTTAATTTTGGTCGCCATTATGTACTATGTTCACAGATGAAGACGCTTATGGTAAATGAAAGTATACTCTAGAAGAAAAATGTTGTAGCAAATGTTACCTGCTAAATAATTTTGTAGCAAACATATAATATTTTTCGGTAACTGCAATATTTTAGTGGAGACTATTTTGTGGCACGTACAACAAATATTTGGCTTTCTTCGTACCAACAAAATATTTTGTAATTAAAAAGCGCAGGCTTTCGCGGCAATTGCCTGCATTATCTTGGCTTCTGGGTGTGAGCCGCGTCAGACGATTGTCTTGCGACGCTACGGCAGTCGAAGATGTGGAAAACAAGTCGCACAGAAAAGAAAATATGAATCGTTGCAATCATCTGTGTACTTCGTTTAGTTCGAAGATGCGTTAGTAATGTTTCAAATGTATACATGCTAGCGCTCCTTAACATGCTCGGGAACAATATGATGCACATAATTATCTAATTTACATTGAAGCTATACTCTGTTAAGGCCTCCCTCTTTAGTTTTGCAGTGGTTTCGAAAATATTTTTTAAAGCCACATTAATACATACAGTATATAAAAAATTTATTCTTACAGTTTTAACTCTTGCGTATCATCGTTAGTAGGCCTATCTGAATTGTTGTGTTGCATTACACCAAAAAGATTTTTAGATCATTGCCCCTGAAAAATCACTTACTTTGTTATCAAAATAAGCCAAAATTAAGCAAAATAATTTTTTGCTAGCAAATAATTATTATTAAAAAAACGCTCTGGAAAAATTTTATATCGTGTGACTGTACACAGTCTCAAATATTTTCAGAGCATTTGGTTAAAAAAATATATATGAGTTATTTGCTATTGTTTGAAATAAATGAAAGATCATGGCCTCAAGCGATAACTTTTGATGACCATCGTGCCGATAATTAATATAAAAGAAAATTTTTTAGCCTCCATCCTAGCCTTCTAGGCATGGTTAACACAAGTAAACAGTATGTGTAAATTTACCAGACTGATATAAATAAGTGTTAAGAAAGTATGTGTGGTTAAATTGTATCCCTTGCGTAGTTGGCAGCCTTCCTGTAAAGTCTTAGGAAACCGTGAAATATATAATCACCGTTACCAGAATTGTACAGAAATAATGCTCGACAGTTGCTCTGTTAACATACCGACGAATCGTAAATGTTGTGTAGTGTGTTAAGAGAAAGACTCTTCGTTACTATTTAGGAAGTTATTTACAGTGTTCACAATGTGTTCAATACTTACGCTGCTATGTTGAAGTTAGCAAGTTGCTAGATTAGGGCCTATATAACTTACCAGAAAGGAAAAAGTTACTAACTAAATGGCAGCAGTTGTAACAGTTTGAATTCCCTCACTCTGAATTAATGAAAGGATATTTGCAAGTAACGAACGAGAAGTTAAACGTACTTATTTTTCCCTACTGTAGGAAGGTTATGTTTGCAGATATGAAGGATAGAGCCATTATCTGTCGCCGCAAATGCCATCTAGATATATATCGTCCCGTCAGCGCGAGCTGTAGCAGACAATCGCGTAATCAATGGCTCGCCTCGCGAACAATAATTCTCCACAGAGCTGTCGTGAAGCCACAAGTGATGAAGGAACATACGTCTGCACATGCAAATACTCTAAACCAGCAGTTTCAACTTTTCATTCAACCACTGCGAAATTTTGGATTAATTGTGACCAAGAGTTCCAAGCTAGAGTAAAAATTTGTTTCGATACACTTACATCTCTGTAATAATTCCATCTTTATTATAGTTTACCTAGAACACAAGCTATATCTTTACACTGTAAATTCAAATCAGTAAAGAGTAAAATCACTGAAATGCCAGCTAACAATCTGTTTCTCACGTATGAATGTGTATAATTCACTGAAAACCAGTTAAAATGTTGATTAAATTCATTGAGAACAATTAGAAATCAGTTTTTACTAAGCAGCAGTTAGTCACTGAAACAATATTTAAGGTTTCACAAACTTCGGTTGCTCATTTTTGACAGAAACAACTGGAATTTCACTGAGGTGGTTAATTTCTCACTAATTGAAGTTTAGAGTGTAATTATGAGTACGCGGCTATATAGTGAAATGAAAAGAAAATCTGTTTTAAGCAAAACGAGCACAACTGAAGTAAACAATGAATAGTTATGACAGCCATGTATATTAATTCTGCAGTAACTAATTTGAAAGTCATACAGTCAAGCTGGCTGAATATAAAATGTTTATTATACATCAGAAGTGATGATCCTTCAATTGGTCAAAGGATATAGTGTTCGTTCGTAAATACCATGAAATACAACAGCGATGATGTGTGCAGAAGAAGAGAGGAAACCGGGAACAAAGGGTTAAGTGATAAGGCATGCGTATTTCGTAATGATTGCTTAGCGAACAGTTAGCGGAAACTGACATTTGCGAGTCGGTGCTGAAACAGAAGATGAAGACTTGCTCTTGCTGAAGGATAGCTGCTAAATAAGGGGTCAACTAAGGAACGACCATTGACACGAGAATGCTGCACTACAGTTCAGTGACTCGTACCTGGCGATAGAGGCTAATGTGAGTTGTGTGCGCGTGCTATGTCGACCTTACCGCTTCTGAAATATCTCGTCTCAGCGAGCAAAGTACGTCCACCCAAATCACCATCTTACGGACTACGCCTGCCGTTATCGCCGTATTAATAGTAAGACATTTTTATTTCCTTTATTTATTTAAGGTTTATATACTGGCCAACAGTTTTTACAACCTTGAACGAACAGCACTGACAAAATTGTAGGGCCTACATACAAAAAAAGGAAGCAATAAATTAAAATAAAACAAATATACATAAAGTACAAAAAATTTTACATGAAAAATTGTGGGCAATAACTACAACACAATACAAAATGCAGGAGAAATACTTAAAAAAAAATACAAAAAATTTTTAAACATTTATTAAACGGATATATATTCATGATTCTTTTGTTCAGTTTTTACCAACATAATTGTTTTTTATTTTATTCAGTTTGGCCATTAAATTTTTTATAGTTACTCTTAACCCCAATAAAGTGTCAAATGTAGTAATAATTTCATTAAAATGTGTAACCCATATAAAATGTGGTCTCTATTCTTATTATTTGTAATAACAATAGTAATAAAGATGTATACTTGCAATTAGGCAACCAATCAGTGGCAAGCTGTAACCTCTTCCTCAATCACCTTAATCCCCTCCTTAACTTTCCCACCCCTTCACCGTTCCTTACTCCACTGAAAGTAAATGCACTCCTCACCTACCTCCTAAGCATAGACTGATTACTCCGCTAAATTCTGTTCATCGTCTGAATCGTCTCAGTATCATTTTCTCTTCCCCTATACTCTGCCTTAGTAGTCTAACTTAACCCAGCCTGCCTCATATAAAAACGAGTGCGGTGACTTTAATATGTTTTTTAAGTTGCAGTGTGTTCGTTAACTACTTTTCTTTGTTAGAAAACTATTACACATGTGCCCATTGTGTGAATGTGAACAATAACATAGACTTGAAACGATGATGGATAGGTAGACTAAAAACGTCACATCAATCCGGAAAATCATTTAGGAGCCTCTCAAAATGGCTAAAAACAGCTGTTCAACCTACTTATATCTGAATAAGTAACTTTGAGATTTGTGTGAAACTATTCTAAATAAAAGCAATGGACTATGCTTAAAACTTTTCACCAATATAAATATGGGGTCACCACTGAAAGTGTCAGTCAGGCGAATGATTTACGATAACAGTATACGCCGGTTTTGTGTTGGATACCGCACCAGATGAGCAGGTAAACATCGCCCTTGGCGCCGTGTCTCACTCACATAAACACACGGCCAGAGGCGGGTGCATTCATAGTTAGAGTGTATATAAATAACTTGACTTTAAAGATTTAATGCTATGTGTGTGGATAGCAGTACAATATCAAGACGTCAGACCGCATTTAGAGTTCTCGGAGTTGACAAGGTGTTGGTCCCGATACAGTAAAGTATAATTAATCACGTCGTGTGTAAGGAGTGGGAGGTAGTGATGACGTAGGGGTGGGACGCGCATACTCGCGAGGTCGCCACATCATCTGCGTACCAGTGGCGCCACATGCGCTCCGCGAGACGCGGTCAGAGACAGAAGAGCTTCGAGACGTGCGTGTTTTGTCGTCGCGCGGGTGCGGGAGGCATGAACTGTTACGTGACGAGACTGCCCGAGATGTCGCAGTGGGCGGCAGCCTCCCGCCGTGGCCGCGTCTGGCAGGGTTGCCAGTGTGCACGGGAAAAAGGAACAAGTATTGTGTTCTCCAGAATATTCCAGTACATGAGTGGAAAATAAGCTTTCTCACGCTGCTGGAATTTTAACAATATAACACGTTGTCCGAGTTTACTTGAAGATCGTGGTCGTCTTCAGCAGCCAGGGCCGCATCTGGTAGTGTTGCCAGTGTGCCAGAGAAAAAAATACCATGTATTATGTTCTCCCGAATATTCTAGACTATGTGGCAGTAAATATATGAATAATTATGAACTATTCATGTAATTTTATTTTCAGAAGAAAGAACGAAATTTAATAATTTATAAGATTAAGATTTAGTTTCAAATGCAACGTATATATGCAAGAAATATTAAAGATATTATAATGAAGTACGAAACAATGTTCTCACAACCTATGACCATGCTCACTAGTGCAATTAAGAAGAATATTAGCTTTTCATATGGATAAAATAGGTAAGTTTGAATATTGCGTGTAAGTTGTTATGTATCTGTGGAAATGATACAACAAACAATAAAGATAATGTAAAATATTGGTTCTGAAATATGTTATATAATTATTCTGGATTTTATATGTATATAATGTACCATACACTGGCACGATTCCAACACTAAACATTTACCAATTAAATTGCAAGATCCTGGTGTACTGAACCTATAATGGAAGACCACATTTATTCGGGACTTGGTAACACGTATTTAGTTTAATTTGCGCATTTAAAAATCGGTGTCGCTGTGAAATCAACTGGCTTGAACTATAAAACCCGGTTTCACCAACATCTATTGAGCATTTAAAATTTGTTATAGAGGATTGACAGAGGATTTTACACGTTAAATCATCTCTTAATCCTCTTTAACAGATGCTAAATGCCTAACATAGGTTAGTGAAACTGGCCCTAAAGCCTATATTACACGGTACCTGATTCCGTAGGCGGCTGTTATGAATTCCGTTATGTCAGCCGCTATACCTGCCTGCTGCCAAGGAGTATTCTTATTTCACGATAGTGACTGCTATGCTGGCAGGAAACATGGATCCCACTCGCCGAAGATTATTACTATTAATTATTAGAGAAAAAAATTGTGCAGCCAGAGCGCAGATTACGTAAACGTTAATTTAATTTCATACGCAAAACTATATAAACAATTTTTACCTGGAAACGTGAAAAATTCCAAATAATGTATTATTTTTATCTGCATACATTTCAATCGGGACATGTGAAGCCAAGAGCTTGTATGTAGGTTATGTTCGATGGCGGTATCCCGGAGGCAGGAACTGCATCCGACAACAAACTGAAGTTTCGCCTCATTTCAAATCGTTTATTAAATATCGTCAAGTTCATAATATTTAATGGTATATAATTTCCACACTCGTCCACGTCTTCACCGCCATTTCTAAAACATTACTCTGTTTATTTGTGTGGTTCTCCCAGTCGCCGCATGGTGCGCCACACGTTATAATACTGCAATATGATTGGTCTGGTACAGAATCCGCTACAGTTTCTGTCACGGGAAATAGGGCATGTTTTATTAGCAAACCTGGTACGGAATCCTGCTCTGCCATGTCGTTTCTGCTTCCGCTTCTGTGGCAAGAGCCGCCATAGCATGGCAGACTATGCATAGGCTTTTACGGAACTAGGTTCAGTGTAATATCGCCTTAAGTCATATTAAGAAAGGATGGCAGTGATAATCAGTCTTAGAGCATGGATAACTAGAGATAGCTTGGTGCCTTTGTTGTGAAACCTACATCTAGCGATAGGCAAAATATACGAAAACCGCTACAAAATAATTAATGTTGCGATATCCATTTGTAAAGACCTTGAGAAATGAGATTTATAGACTATTGAATCTTTTATAATCTATGTACAACATATTGATTTTTATTCATTGTTTAAATTACTGGAAAACGAAAATGCAAGACAATGTAAACAGAACATTTAAACAAACACTTATTTTACACTAAAATGAACGAGAATCTATGGATGCTGGTAATACGCAACAGCGAATCATTCTGCATATGCTTCATTAAATGTGAGTGATATTTAAATACAATATGCTCACCTCTATGTAGTAATAATTATGAAACTTCTTTCGCTCGGTGCCCATCAACAGCTGATTAGATCTAGGAATCACTTCACAGCATGGAGAGTGATAGGCAATCAGCTCTGTAGTTGTTATCTATGCTCTAAGTAATCAGTAATCTATGCTAATTGTGATTATGTTAAAACCTAATGTAGTTTGTACAGGATATTTGCAGCAGACTTACGTGACGATGAAGAGTTGACTTTATAATGTTCATGTTTAGCCCTATCTTTTCGACGTTCATAACTTTTGTTGTTAGATAATTTGTTTCTTTTCATATGAACTCAACCTCAACCACAGGTTTTCGTTTAATATTTGTGTCTTCAGGTTTATTAATTTTCCTGGAGCTAGTGAAAAGTTTATTTAAGTATAAGCCAGAAAAAATTAACTGTATACCAAAAAATGTTATTGTTTGTAATGAAATATACTATATTCTTACGTAAAGCTACGCCATTAAGGGCAAATTCCTATGTATAGTCCTTTTTTAATTTTAACACTCCCGCCGCAGGGATTAGATACAGGTCTACGAGTGGAAAATCTGGTACCTTGCGCATCTAGAATTTTGACGATATAACGTGTCTTCCAAGTTTACTTGAAGATCATGGGCGTCATCTTTTAGGCCCCAAATGACAGTGTCGCTGGTATTTGCAAAGAAAATAAGAAGGTATTTTGTCCGGCACGGTAATCTTGTACAAGAGCGGAACATTATTTTTCTAGAACGCCTCGAATTTTAACGACGTAACATGTTAATTTCTTCTATTTCAACACCTGCATGCCTAACCGAAGACTTAATTGACACATTAAGTGGTTAACAGTGTTTTATGTACTCATTATGATGTACTGTCGTCCACTGTTCCATGGATTTGGTATGCGTGGCAACGCTGACATCACGGTCAAGGGGGTGTCGGGTAGTGTTCTAAGGAATAGGCAAGGGGAGAGGGGCAGAAAATTTCCTGCGGTTGTGGCACGCTATGGTATTCGAGTCTGCCAACCAGGAACGTTGTGCCTCCAAGAGAACTTTTTCTTCCTTTTTGTCTTACGGGAAACTTTCCCGAACCAGTTTTCATCGACCAACCACCGTGTTGAGCTTGAAAACTTGTAATTCTTTTGTTACTTCGTCGGACTCTTTCCGTAAAAATTCACCTCTGTAGCTCGCGAGAGTCACACATGTCAAAATAAATACATTCAATAAAATAATATATATATATATATATATATATATATATATATATATTGGTTTTGTTTTTCAGTGATGTTGAAAATTACTTAATCCTGTATTGAAGCGTTGTAGTAGGTTAACCGTTTAAAATAGATATGTAAATTAGCTTACTGGTCGTTTGCAGTTCATATTTTTTATTTTTTACACTCATATGTTCAGAGACATGTAAATAGAAATTTCTGAGTTGTCTCAAAGCTAGATATGTCATATGTGCAAGTATGTTCTATGCATGAAAAATATGATAAAAATAAGATTTTTCTTTGTTATGTAACATATTTTATTACTTTAATTTATATTTATTTATTATTTTTTAATACTAAAAGAGGAAATATTGGATAAACGAGTCTCTTCGTTTTCAAATAAAGCCGATAGCGAATTCTATCGATTGAAACTTTGTCTGTTAGAAGTGGCTGGTGTTAGTGTATGTGTGACGTGCTGGAGTAGTTCTTTACGAGAGTGGCTGCAGGAATTACTAAATGCTTGTTGCCCCACGCGGGTACCTAGTATTGTCTGTGTTAGCGGTATTGCGTGGAGTCAACAGAAATCTGGTACCCTTTTGTTTATTTATAGGTCTGCAGTTCACATTTGAAGCTGTTGAGGATTTTGAAAAGGGAAGAGCAATTTTTGGTTTAAATATATTGTTCCAGTTCATCAAGCGAATGCTCATGTATGGTTGAATATTATTTATGTAATCTACCGGCAACGAATGAAGGTGAGAAAATTGCTCTATTTCATATTTTTGATATAATATACCGAAATATTTGACTACTTGTAAAACATTAAGTTATACATTATATAACTTTATTTTTACGAGTTGTCGAATATGCTCAAATATAGCCCCTTTTATTATTTAAGTTTTCATACCAAAAATAATGGTATAGAAATTTTGAAAATAAGTTATACATTCCTAATTGATTCATTACTTAACGGCATTCTAAAATCTCAATTTGTATTAACCTTTTCACATATGTTTGCTTTTTACATTGCCCTCTAAAACATATTTATAAAAATAAATACCTTTATCGACCTCTTAAAAGCGAGAGAAAATTATGTATCGATTTCATTTTTGACGCGGAGAAACTTTGAAATGTATGGGTTTCATATTCATTAATACAATTATAAACTCATAACTGCTGATTATTACTGTGCCGCTATATAGTTTAAATTTGTGGATATAAACAGTATGATCACGTATTTGTTCAACTGTACAAGAAAATGTGTTTGAAAAAAATGGTGATGGTGAAACTATAAGCTCCTTCCGATGATAGTAATACAATATCCTTTATATAATGTATTGTGTTACTATCACAAGTGTCCTATGTGATATTACTTGGTAATATATAATATTAACATCTTATACCGATGCCTTGCGAAGTACTTGTCCAACCAAGGCAGTCGTTAGAAAGAATGTTATGGGAGGAACAAATATAACATGAACAATGCGACCTCTAGTGATGTTTCTCAACAAGATGTTTCGCTAATATTACAAACAAAAAGTAAGCGTACAAATAAAGAACCTAAGTCTGCGAGAGCTGCAGTAATGTAATTTCCAATAAACATGGTTAAAAACCGGAGAAAGAAGGCAGAAAAATATATTAAAATTTGGATACGGACAGAAAGTAAAGAATAAATGGGATTTGAAAAATGAAATTTTATTAGGAATTGAAGACACAAGTAGAACAATAGAAAAGAAAATATATTTCTATAAAAAAGTTACAAAACGAAGAAGGAAATTTTCCCATCTTAAGAGTCGGACTAAGCGTTAAACATCGATTTTGTAATTTTATTTTCAGAAAAGAAATAGGGCGTCCTCGCACTGGCAGTAATGCAGCTTGTTTCACTTTCTGTGACTTTTTCCAGAAGGCCAAAGAGGTGAATTGTGGGTACATTGTGTGCATTGTTAACTATGTGCTCACAAAGAATGCACTAGGTGTGAGATGGATTGACATTTTTATAAGTAAATTTGGACTTCTGTTAACGTATGTTTAACATTCTACTTGAACTCAAGGTGACTTAACTTGAACATAAATTAAGATTTTTATTATTATGATCTATAACGCTTGTGTGGTCAATGTGCATTGGAATATATATCGAATGCTTGTTTAAATAACAGTGATTTTCAATTTAATTTAATGGATTTATATTGCTAAATAAGGGGGCTAATATAACTAGTACAATTTCTTTTTTCTGGCGAAGTGCAATTACTTAAAAAAATTATCATCAATTATGATTTCTTAAGTTATGATGATTTCTAACATAATTATACGCAAACTGTTCCAAAGTGTGTTGTCGGAATTTTCTCGTAATTATAAATGCACCTGTTATAAAGAAATAATTATTTGTGTATCATATATCCACCCTCACCTACGTATATCTTCGCCTGTAAACAACACGATGAAGAACAAAATATGTAATTCTGAGCCTTAGTAACACTATATTGCTATCGGTAATTGCTAGTATTGTTCTTCCCATTTATATGAATAATACTTTTTTAGTATGAATATTACTATGAAAAGGCTAGATGTCGTGGTGGTCGAGGGGTCAGACATCTCGCCTCCCACCCAGGCGAACAGGTGGGGTTTCTCGACGAACTCCTGTTTTGCCCATCCTTCTCATTCCATTGCTACTCAACACTCGTCTCACATCACCTCGGCCGGACCGGCCACGGGCATGTCTCGCTAGAGGAGCAGACTGACCAACCTTCACCCCTGCCTTTTTAATACGCTATGTGATCCTGCTCATAGGCGGGAACACGTAGTGGATTTTCATTTCGTTTACTATGAAAAGGCTCCACAAGACAAAACCTTGGTACAAGATATTGATCAAAAAGCATGTCAAATAGTCTGAAATGTTTACAAAACAGGCACACGTGTTTTCATATAAACATGGACATATTTACCTGGATGGAAAGTTAAAAAAATTTTGTATGACCCATACAGGTTTTAGGGTGAAAGTAGGGTCTCCACTTTATGATATTTCTACGCACCCTACAAACTTCATGGCTTCTAAACACAGCTGATGGGACTGCAGTGCACTAAAGTAGGTCAGTCGTTACAGAAAAACAGTTCATTAATTTCAAAAATTACAATGAAAACAAATAAAACACATTTTCGGTTGGACTGCCGTCTTGTACTTAGTATTGATCAGTTATAAATGTTATTGTTATAACTAGTTATATATTATTTACGATCATTGGTTTAAATTAAAGCTGTAAATATCTCTCGATAATTCATATATGTAAAATTAGCAGCAAAGTTATAACAGCTAATTCGTTTACATTATGGTTTTACCATTTATTCGGTATTTATAAGCTAAGTTTATGTCCAAGACGTTCACGTGACAAAGTATATCAGCATTTAATGATGTAAATGTTGACCATTTAATTTACAAAAACGCTTTGAATGTGAATTGTGACTTATGTTCAAATATTTTTAATTACTTTCTTCAGAAATACAAAAATTTCCACTTTAAATTATTGACGAGTGTATCTTTTGTAGGGACTTTTACTCCAGAGTACCATAAAATTCATAGTTATATGTATGATTGAGAGCATTGAAAGATTCGAAAACAGTTCACGACAATTTTTCTACTGTTCCTTTACATTTGAAACGCCAAGAAATATCGAAGCAAGTGGCTGTCCTAGGGTTCACTGATTTCCCCCATTCTTGCATTTCATTGTTCTTCCAAACCCATCTCATAATTACCCTCGCCAGCATTGAAGACATCGGTTTTAGATGCTGCACCAAAATTACGGACTTTTAATCTTGTATTTCGAACGTTCTGCTTTAGAGATAGGCGACATGGTACGTCACCCTAATTTTAAGGTGAGGCAAGAGGGTTTTGCGGCCCTTTAACAACGAGGTCTTAAGAGCTCTGAGAATGAAAGGAGAAGGGATATCACAACACTCATGCCCGAGCCGGGATTCGAATCCAGGGCCTCTCGTATCATAGATCGGTGCCTAATTTGAAGAGCAGTGACTTTAACTAACGCAGGATGTGAGACGTGAAAGTGCATAGAAAAACTCGCCAGCTAACGCATTACTTTCCACGTTCGGATGTCGTAAAGACCCTACTTGACTCAAATCCTTGAGCTCTGGATTACCACGAGAATACCAACCTGTTTCAGCGTATTACCTGTGCATCTACAGCTTTGCTTCATGTTAACGATAGTCGATGTTTTAACTCTTACGCCACTTGAGATTCTACCTTCAAACCACAGATATTTGTTGACCTTTCACTGATCGGCATAGTCAAATAAGCGACGCCTTTGCACAAAGTCACACTGCCAGTAACTACGAGCCAGAACTGCTGATGAGGACGTAATGCTTTGAAACAAGGCGAGGAAAATTTATTTACGAGAAAATATAAGATATCTTAAGATGGGTTGTCTTGCTAAAACACAACCGTGGTCTCTTCAATCGAACTGTTACGTTATTGTACAATAACCATATATACAGAGTGATTCTTAACTTAACAGACGCCTCTTGGGAGATGATTCCTGACGGAAAAATATACCGGAAACATATACGACTTATAGTCTAAAGTGGATATTAAGGGTGCTATGTACGCTTAAAGTATGAAGTTTGAAAATGTGTTCGCGAACGGAGATAAAAATCAATGCAACATTAAAGAACAATTATTTCGTACAAAGTTTAAATGAACGAAGTTTCCAAAAGGGCACGTGCATATTTTGTAAAATTATGCCCCTAACAGTATGAAATCACTATCGGAATCAAATAATCCATTTATTTGTGCAAAAAGTGGCAGCAGTGCATTTAAATAAAATTATTTTGATCAATTTATAAAGAAAACTACCCTTGGTGTGATACTCTCAAGGCTCTCGTTCTCGGTCAAATTAGTTGTGAAGTATTTCATAAGTTATTGTGTAACACCTGGTGCTATGCAACCTGTGTAGCATAATCAATGCGGGTTGTCTACCACACGGGCACTTAGCTTTTCACGTACGTTTTGTGGGTATTTCGTCTTTTTATATCGATGCACTGAGTGGCAACAGAAAAATAATACGAATATTAACAATGACATATTAACGATACGCATACGTCAATATTCAAATAAATTGAAGGTATTTATTGGCTGTTCTGGACTTCTGTCATTTGCGAGGAGTAATTAATGTTCACATAATGTGTCAAAACGTTATTGAAAGAGGTGAAGTGGGTTGTCGTCATATGACTGGCTATGCCCTAGAAAATAATTATCAGGCAGTATTCATCTTGCTTTGCGTGCTTGGAACAAAATTTATTTATTTAATCTGATACGATTTATGAGCATGATTATGCTCATAAATTGGTCAGATAATGCCTCCAACAGACCTCAAAACAAGTTCCATACTTTACTTAATTTACGTAACTCGGTGCGGTTTTGTTTTCGTTCACGAGACACTTTCCATTACCAAACTGATAAATTTATATATTTAGCAATGCAGCAAACCAATATTCTAAGAAATATTTACTGTAGTAACATTCTTGATCATGTAGATATTGTAATACAGCCTCACAAAGTTAAAATGGTGTGCGAGAACATTCTCGTGCATGGTTGTATAACACCCAACACCATTGCTACACAACATGTAGCCACCAAACGTAAAACATGACACGCTACATCATGTGTCAGTTCTAGTTATTTTAATGGTAGCAAGAACCTCATGGCAACTTACTAGTTATCATACAAATATCGTCTACATATTTATTGATAACTACTGTACAGTATAATTACACAAACTAAAATAAACATAATAAACAGATAAAACACAATTAATAACCCTACTGCAGACAAAGCTGTGTTATAATATGTACTTGTAATTTGCTTACAACAAATGCTCAACATGTCTACCATTGACGTCAATGCACAGAGTACATCTACGTGTCATTGACTGCTGCGCGCGGGAAAATATCCCACGTCTATCTGCGATGTGGCCTGCGGCGACGAAAATCCGGCCAACGAGTTCTTCCATGCTGTTCACTGGAGTCTCATGAACAAGTGGACGCATGTAGCCCCACAAGAAGAAGTCGAGCACAGAGAGATCTGGCGAACGTGGCGGCCACCTTACTGGTCCTCCGCGCCATATCCAATGGCCTGTAAACCTCTTGTTTAAATAATCGCGCACACCTACACCAAAATGTGCTGGCCCGCTATCAAGTTGCAACCACGTAACATTTCCTACAGCCAGGGAACATCCTCTAGTAGTTCTGGCAGTGCTGTCTCCAGGAAAATGCAGTAAACATTAGCAGTTAATCGTCCAGGCAAAATGTATGGCCCAATCAAATAGTTATGGATGAATCCTGCCCATACGTTCACTTGGAATCGTTCCTGATGCCCACGTTGCAACGTGCCTCTAGGAATTGTTGCAATCCACAAATGCATATTACGCGAGTCGGTGAAAAGAATGTTTTCCGCGAACTGCGGCTCTGCTTGACGTTGTTGTAGATACCACGTGGCAAACTGCAAGCGTTGTGGGTAGTCACGAGGTCCCATTACCTGCACCTTTTGAGATGGTAGGGGCGTAGTAAATCATCGTGAAGCACACACCACGCAATTGCTTGACTCGTTCGTAATCTGCGCGCAATGGCACATGTGCTGGTATCTGGACTCTGCTCCACTTGACGTAAAATCCTTCCCTCCTAGACTAGTAAAAGGTCCACTCTCCCGGAGCCGCCGATCAACTGACAGAAACGTGGTATGATGTGGAACTCGTCGGTTTGGGGCCACTATTGATAAAAACGACGTGCGGCACGGCTGTTTTCATGAGATGCTCCGTACGCCAGCATCATATCGGTGCATTCTGCCCAAGTGAACTGCTCTATTATAAATGATGTTGTACCACCTTTACTGTACAAGACACTACTCCAACTGTGCAAACACACATCGTTATTCATTCTCTTGCGTCGGCGCAAAATGTGCAAACTATTTACACATGTTTTATGACATTATAGAAACACGGCATGGGTAAGATTATTATTGCAAATAAAACGTTTGCATACCGTTGAAATGTGTATTTCTTACATGATTGTTCATATTTGGCAAAGCCATAAATATTTTCTCGTAAACGAATTCATTGAGGAGCAATTTGAAGAATGTTTAGCACACATTAAGGATACTTCGAACTTGCTTCGAAGATTCTTGGTGTCGATTGTGGTGCCATCTAGCTTACGTGGCGAAACGAGAGTCGGTGGTTTGCTCACAACGTAGTACGGCACTAAAAAGCACCGAATGAGGTAAACGAATGGTTATGAGTTTCCATTTACGTCAGTAAATGCTTTTACCTGGCAACTTAATGTGCACAGTTGTGTTACACAGAACATTGAATAAATAAACACCACTCGAGAAAAGCAGACAAGTTGGATAGAACGGAACAGTTCTTTCTACAGCATTGCCAGTGGTGTGCTGAAATCCAATAACGTCTCTCTATCTTATTCTGTGAACATAAACGCCGCACAAACGGTGGTTTAAAGAGCATTACAGGCAGCAGATATCTGTAATTTGTATGTATGATTGTTGTACCAGTTTTCATTATTAATAACATCTCGCCATTTCAATTTATATTACTATCCAGTTGTTAATATGTGAATCTGTGACAATTTGCGCTATATACATGGCCCATAAAACACAGTTGTAAAAAACAGCACCCTTGAGGTAGACAACCCGCATTGGTTATGTTACACAGGTAGCATAGTACCAGGTGTTAAAACGTAACTTACGAAAATACATGACAACGAATTTGACCGAAAACGAAAGCCCTGAGAGTATCACACTAAAGGAACCATTTTTGTTCCTTGGGTGGTTTTCTTTACAAATAGCTCAAAAGAATTTGATTTAAATGCGTTGCTACCACTTTTTGCACAATTAAATGAATATTTATTTGATTCTGCTAGTGATTTAATACTGTTAAGTGCATGATTTTACAAAATGTGCATGGGCCCCTTTTGTCAACTTCGTTCATGTAAACTTAACACGAAATAATTGTTCATTAATGGTACATTGATTTTTATTTACGATCGCGAACACATTTTCAAACTTCATACTATAAGCGTACAAGCGCCCTTAATATCCACTTTAGACTATAAGTCGTACATGTTTTCGGCATATTTTTTCGTCAGGAATAACCTCCAAGAGGTGTCTGATTAATTAAGAATCATCCTGTATAAATTGTCGTGTCTTAAAAATCAACAAAATTAGTGAATTAGAGTTTTGGTTTAGCAAAATGATTTTCGCCCCTCTTCAGTATATTGACTGTCTCATACTAAAAATATATAATAATTTGATCTTGAAATAATATCATTTCATGTTGGTCCTATTGTCACACGTGGGTGATAAATGCCCTAATCACACACCTAGGTAGTAGATTTTAATTATCAGAATGAAAAAATGGACTAAAATAGATTTTTCGGGGAAAACAGGGCCTTAAATAACAAATATTAAATAATTTTGCAACTCTAACTTTCAGTGCTATAAAAGCAAATATTTGACTTAAATGTAAGGTAACGAAGTTCGTTAGCTTCTGAATACTAAACCCATGAATGGAAATGATATTGGATTTTCAAACTACAGAATACTTCGTTGAACTTAATTTTGTCGTAACATATTCTGCTGACGAATGTCTCATTTGAATATTTGCTCGACACGCACTTGAAAAATATATGAAGTGGCACGTGCCTTAGTTATTTGTCAAGTTCAGGACTTATTGAAAACATATCGGCTAAGTAACCACATATACATACGAGTTTCTTTAGCACGCGTAGTAGTAAAATGTATTAAAACTGGTTAAGAATGTTCGTAATAGAAAATATATTTCTGTTTATTGTAAAAATGAGATACAAAAAGTGTTTCAAACTTCGCTTCAAAATTTTTCCGTATGAAAATCCGCCTGGGAGAGCTATTTGTGCATACAGATTGAATAACACGCACATATTTGTCCGTATACGAGACCGTTTGTGCATAAATAACTAGCAAAGTGGCTCCGTCAACAATCTGCATTAAAAAGGAAAGTTTTTATACGAAGCGAAGTGCTGTTCCGGTATATCGTTAGTACGCGTTGCAAGACAGCAGAATATGGGCGGAGTACCTCACGTGTATCGTATATGAGTATACACAAAATATACATATACAACGTCTGAATATTTGTATGTAGTCCTATTTACAAAACTTGATTATGTCAATTTATGTAAGTTAATGTAAATGTATTAAGACATTTGTGTTAAAATTTTTCCTGTAATAATTTATATCACGAGTATAGCCCCAGTTCAGGTATAAAATATATTTCTGAAAATACCGAAAAAACTTGAAGGCGCAGGTGAGCCATTCATTTATAGAAACTAGTACTAACTCTTCATGAAGTGAAATTTTTTATGCTCTGGTGTTACACAACCGGAACAAAACTATTTTATGAGATATCAAAATTAATAAAGGAAACAAGCCGCCAAATTTTGGGACTAACGTCTTTTCTTGCAATTATTCTCGTGTTAATTTAATGATGCGGATGATAAGTTGTGTTTAATTATTTTACGCATAAAAGTATGCTTCAAAAGTATCTGCTCGTATTACGTTTAGTCCGCATTTATCAACTAAAAGCATATAAATTAAAGGTTCCCAATTATTCGATCACCAAAGCCGAATTTGTTTGATAAACATGAAATACTCAAAGTATAATCAGACATTACATTTAACTTTAACTGATTCTTTAAAACACTGCGTTAGTTTTGCTTGTAATAATACAGTATTTTCGTTGTTAAAATAAAGAGCAGCTAAGTACCAAATACGTTAAAATGTCTACCCCACCACCACCCACGTGTCTGACTTTTCTCTAATTACTAATCTGAACATTCGTCGACAGTACGTGATTCGTAAAGGAAATTTAAGAGTAAAAAATAACAAGAACCCTTTTATTCGAAAAGGATTCTGAAAGGATCTGAGGGCGCCCCCTCCGAACTATAAATTCTAATTTTTAAAATGCTTGAAATTGATTGTTTTAAACCAGTTGCGATTAAGTGACTAATCGACGAATAGTGTTTTGTATAATGGAGTCCCACGAATTCGGAAAATTGGTTAGTAATATTTAATATCTTCTTTTATTTGGGAAATGGGAGTTGCAACCAGGCGTTTGCAATAAATTCGTAACCAAACAACTGTACGAGGTTTTACGTCATGCACTTTATATCAGCATGTCGTATTTTATGAAGAGGCAGCGGTGGCCGATTGCTCTGAACATTCGCCTCCCACCAAGGCGATCCGGGTTCGATTCCCGGCCAAGGTTGGTCCCCTGATTTTAGAATGTGTTAATTGTGTCGTGACGGCGGGTTTTCTCGGGTATCTCCCGTTTCCTCCCGCTCCATCATTTAGTAGCTGCTCTATTCTCACCTCACAAGACGACCAAAATCTCTCGCACATTCGTTCAAAGTAGATAGCTGACCGGTAGGCAATTCATAATACATTAGACGTATACCGTTTTATAAAATACGTGCAGTGTTTCATTTTACAGTCTCGGTACGCTGCCATACTGTACAAGCGGTTGGGATAAAGTGAACACTTACAAAACCCTGCTAAAGTTCTATTTTCAGCCAGTTAGTATCTTCCCGCGCGTAACGACTAACGACGGTACATGTCTAACCTCTCTGGACACATCATTTGATGTTTGCGCGCGTCTGTCAAATAAATTGTTTCGTCAGTATGGATGGATAGATTTTGATTTAAAAATAGTTTACTAATTTTATAAAATACAAATATGTTGACATCGGTTGATTTTGTTCCTGTATTGTTGTATTTAAATAGGAAACACACGTAACTATATTGCGTAAATTCGCTGTCAACCACATAAACAGTAAGGGGACTGTATGTAATGTTTATTTATATACACTAACGGCAATTGATATTTTTAAAGGTTAAATTTTTATTGCTCACTTTATCCCGAATGACCTATACTTATGTACCTACACGACCTTTAGCGAGATTAAATTGTAGTTTGCGCTATCGGCGTTCATTTTGTACATGAAGGGCACTTCCCCAAATAGTCAAATTTAAGAATCCAGGTTTGCTTAGAAAACGCTGAGAGTCACTTGCATTCAATATACGAAAAATAAAATAAAATCATACCTTAAACTTCTGGTCTACGGTACGTGGGGTAGTTGGTGGGTATAACTGATAACAGGGATAAAACATTTTATTGTAATATTCATAGAGAAGTAACAGAAATAGAAGAGCTGTAACGTAATTATATTATTTGGACGAATATGAGTGACCTCTGCAAATCTAGTTGCGACCATAGCAGATTTTAATAAAAAAAATTAAGGTTTGCAACTCGGTTTTCACTCAAAATGTGATCAGAGTGCTAAATATGTTATTAACAGAGACCGGAAGAATTCGCGAGTTCACTGACCTGTAGACTAGCTTCCAAGTTCATCTACGTATTCAAGCAGACATTATCTGCTCACTGGCTGCTCAATGACGCAGCGATATGGGCCTGCATTTAGTTTCTTCAGTACTATTGGCTAAGCGACTTCCAGGAAGTGTCAAATAAGTCAAGGGCCAAGTGCAAAAGTGTCATGAACTTACAGTTGCTGGAATTATAGCTTGGAGCAAAAAAAAACGCGAATTTTTGGGTCCATAGTTATTAATTATAGATTTTAATCAGCACCCTTACATTTACACACAAGTTTGTCGCATCTCATGACTGTCCATTTTGATACCATCCGTACCACTGGCTCAGTCTCTTTATATCCCGCAATTACTCCTCAGGAGAACTGAAAACCACGTTGTTTAAGGCAGACTTCATCAAAAGTAGACACATTTAGAGGGCAATACAGGAGGAAACGCTGTAGTTTCTTGCACTATTATATGACTGGACGATGTACGTCCAACAAAACGTAGCTGTCTGCAGACCAACAACCGACATTAAATATTACAATAGCGGGATTCTTGTTGGCTCAGGGCAAATGCTCCACGTATAAGAGGAAGCCAGTAATAATGTAATAAGCCGCACTTGTGTTGAAATTCAGCAAATTGTCAATTTTTCCCGCGATCAACCATCATTTTCTAAGTATCGTTAATGATAAACTGCTGTACCTGCACCGCATTCAACGAGATAGGCGCTCGCCGATAACGACTACACGCACCGTATGGTTTTCTGCACACGTATGAAGCATGTACAGGTTGTCAGGTAATACGTGGATCTACACAATGTCAGTTACTGAAGCTAAGCAGAAAATAATTTTTGATAAAAAGCCATCAGGCTCTTAGATCACGCTACAATTTACTTCAAATAAAAAAAAAAATTGGGGATGTGTAAATGTGGTGTAATGTTTGCATATACGAACTGCACCACTCGAATAAGTAACAAAAATTAAGCATGAAATACGCTTTGGTAAAACGTTGCAAGGCTTTTTATTTTACGATATAGGTCCAAAATACCAGTGAACTGGAATATATAGGGTAGGTTGTACGCACTTCCACGTAATTTTTCTCATAAGCATAAAGAAAAGACGAATTTTTTACCAAAGAGTGTATAGTTATAGCAGATTCACTTGGAACAATCCGTATTCGGAAATTACCCTGACATTCTGTATATGCTACCGGTGCCCCGCCTATAAAACGCACTCCAGTCAAGGAGGTTATCATAAGCTTCTACTGAGACGAATGGGAGGATGAGAACTCTCATGCAGTTGTCGATTTCGGGAACCAAACTACATATTTGGGTATGTTTGGAACGGAACTATGGTAGTATGTAAATTAATACATTTGTATTACCTGAGCGATTAAATAGGTAAACATAATGAAAATTTCTTGCAATATTTGTTATAGGTTTTTAACGGTAAAGTGACATCTTATTGGTCCTGCTAAAATTGGTTTCTACCAATTCAATCCTTTCCGTCATTTTTCAAACGTAAGTATTGATATGTTGAGTTGACAAACACATTGTATACATTTCATAACTTTCATAAGTTAACAGCTTACATCGCAGTAAAATACCGCTATTTTTGATTTAAGCTTATTTGTACAGCCCTAAAACGTGCTCATTTACCGAGAATGACCTGTTCTGTCCAGCCGCAGGACGGTTCAGTTTAAACAGAGAAGAGGAGCATGGCTAGTCCACGACTGTTCACCAACCGGCTTAGCGAGCCCTGTACAGTAGGCACTAGAGGCGGCATTGAGGCAAACAAGCAGGCGATAAGAGCTACACTGGCTCGTCCGTCAACAACCACATCGCCTTTATGCGCGCGGCGCGAAAACGCCGTGCAGTGTTTTGGTTATTAGCTTTTTCCTATGAGTCTTTAAAGCCGTACACTCTTGATTCTACTGTTCTGACGATAATTATTTCTTATTCTTAAACGAGATAAGATGCCAAAAATGTGTTCGGCGATTGTATTTAACATGTTTTTTTTTGCCGTGATAGCTATTTTTTTTTCGAAACAAGATATACTATTTCGTCTAAAATGTCACTTAACCAAAATTTCGCCAATAACATAATTATATAATGGTAAGGTAAGTGGACTTTACGTCTCGTCGACAGCGATGTCATTACGTACCATAATTAGTAGAGACCTGGAAAATTCGCGTTTTCTTTCAGGCACATGCTAGAATTATAACAACTGCAAGTTCGTACTACTTTCACACGGGAAAAAAAATATTTTGTGGCAGCTACAAAATATTTGGTGGATATTTACCCTGCCAACTTTATTTAGTGGTCACCAAAAGAACATTTTGTTGACACCACAAACATATCGTGACCACCACACAAAAATATTTGGTGGTTACTACAAAATAATTTTGCAGAGAAGACTTCCTACAAAATTTTTCTTTCAGTGCACAATCAGCGGTTGACTTATTTGACACCGCCTTGAAGTCTGTGAGCAAATAATAACGATGTAACTATATGCAGACCCATTTCACAGTGTCAGCGAACAGCTAATGAACAGCCGATGTCTGCTTGAGTACACATAAGATATTCTTGGAGGCTAGTGTACAGGTCAGTGATCCCGCGGATATTTCCTGCCCCTAATGATTAGCTAAAACCACAGTACTGCCTTGGAAAAAAAAATCAGCCAACATGGAGAAGACGATTTTAAACAAAACTTCTTAACAGAGATATTTCATATCCACTCTCGTTTAGGCGTAAAAAATTAACATCGGTAAAAAAAAGTAAAATAGGAACAATAGAGCCTGGTTTTAAGCAGTGACCCTACTTTTTTTATTTACGGAAACTGTGTAGTAAAATCTACCAAGTGCTGTTGTTGTTTTACGATTCCGGTTGGTATATTTACGTGACAAGAAAAATACGTTTTTATCCATTTTAAGGTTCCCCGTATTCATGTTTCTGAGCATGATATCTTGGAATAGAAAATGGCATCGAACGCATGTTTAGAGGTATTTCTTAATATAAAAAAAAAACTTTCTCCTCACACGCTGCAACATTGTTCATGTACCAGCTGTATAATAGAGCTCTTAACAACACAATACTATCTGGATACTATTTATGCGGGACAGTGGATCAGATATACTGAACCGATTCCATAAACCGTCTTATTGCATAGAAAAAATCTTATCAAGAGAGCATTGTTCATTAGTCAGGGCTAAGAGCATTGGTTGAAAATAATGCATGGTTCACAAAAATAAAGAAGCAGCAATCCTATAAATAGGTTTTGCCAACTTTCTGAGAAAGAATTTTTCTTCGAGTAACGCATTTTCTGAAGAATAATCTCTGACGCCGAAGTCTAGTAGCCTATATTTAACTGCAGCGCAATAGGTCATGGGCATGGTTAACAAATGAATCATTCTGGGTGAATGTATGCTCATTAAGTTGGAAAGTAACGTTATCTAGAATTTTTTGTAGTTTTTCTGTTTTCCTTTAAATACATGTATATTTCAATTGGAGCTTGCAGCTTTCATTTATCTACCACACTTTTTAAACTTAGAAGCGTTGTTTACGCTTTATGTAATTATGCGTAGCTACGCTTTATGTAATGATGCGTAGGCTCATTCCAACGTTTTCACTCCAATCATTAATTATTTACATATGATAGTTATTTTATTGCAAGAGGTCTCCAGGAATGTATTGAAACTCATTTGCACACTTTTAACTTTGCTCGTAGCAGCCACACACTCTGGACAGCATACCTTGTATTATACCTCAAGGTCGAAGCAAAACTGGTTTCTTTCAAGCCCGATTACGCGAAATAGAAACTTAATCAACAATAATTTTATTTATGTTAATGTAATTTCCTTTGTGTATTGCGTACTATGCATTCCAAAGGCTGCATTATGTTCTTCTTTAACTCATCTTACTTATACTTTTATTTTTCCGTTACAAATGTTTTTATCTTAACCATTTATGAAATGACTTGAACTCGAAATGCTCATTTAATAATTTGGCTAGTGAAACGTGTGACGAAAATTTGTAACCTTACTACTAACAATCTACGTAATGACTGCGTATCAAACATCAACCAGTAAACGTTACTCGGGGATTGGTGTTGTCTTCACTTGTGCCAACTTCTGAACTTGTGCAGTATGTATTGGCTGTAAACATGCTGCAGTACGTCACACTCGTACAGTAAATGATCAACTGAGATTCGCTAGCAAAGCAAAATTATCTACAGTTGCATAAACACTAGTAAATGCATTTTAAACCTAAAGCAACTTGAAATTTATCAAACCTTACTTTACTCGAAGCTTTGGTCAAAATATCAACAACCTGTTTTTCTGTACTCGCATATTCTGGTCTTACTAGACCTATCTCTAACAAAAAGAACTTTCACTCAAACGGGTAGAAAGATATACACAACTACCATGCAAAAAATGTCTTCTCCTACCTGCAAGTACGATTATGTAAGTATCTGTGCACCTCTGTCCACATGTTTTAGTAATTAGTAACCTAGCTGCCTTTTCGCACCTTCTATTTGTTTACTCGAAATTATCTTTAACACCAATATGCTTTAGTTTATGATATAAACGTGATATTTTGCGTAAACCAATGACTGGTTGGTTATCATCATACAGCAATACTGTAGTTTCCGTGCTAAAACTAAGGTCAGGTCTTGTACACAACATGACATTCGTTAAAGGCGCTATTAACATTATACATCTACCGTCTATTTCTAAATTTACGTAACAAGCTATGATCTAAAATTTTCTCCACTGGTGTAGTCAAAGCTTTACATTCCTTCATACCACACTTCTCTACCCAACATTCTAGATAACCTTGCTAGCTTATTACAATTCCTTTCTTTGTTAAATCTTGTGTGGCAGACATAACTGAGAAATGTTTACACACCACAGATTTTTCCTTTTTAAAATTGTTACTCAAAACCAGTGTAACACTTTTATTACTGATGGCATTAGTAGAAGTTATAATCAGGTCATTAATTTACAATAATACATATGTTTTACAACTGTTAACATTTTGTATGTATAAACAAAATTCATTATAAAATCTCATAAATCCCATATTTGACATTACAGAATGAAATTTTTTGTTTAAATTTTTGGGTGAATTCTTTAACTAATATAATGATTTCTTAAGTTTCAAAACCGTGTCTTTGTCAGATTTACAAATACTTCCACATCCTGGAGGTAATGAAATAGACATCATCACTATTTCACCATATCAAACAGTATTTTACGCACGTAATTCATAAATAGATCAAGTGTTAACAGTACAAAAAGCAGAAATGGGTCCATACTGAGGGTAATTTAGCAAGAGGAATGTAAATATTGTTTGAACACAAGTTTTGTTGAAATCCTCTCAGCCACTAACTTTGCTTTAAATGATACTACCTCACCTTATTTTTCTTATGCCCGAACACCCAGTTGCATTCAGTAACATTACATTGATAATACTTTTTAATATACTTCCGAGTTTCATTGTCGATCAGTACATTTTTTTTTTCTCCATAGCCTCCTATTTTCAATTTTCACTTCTCAACACTGCTGCCAGGCAAGTATCTGGATCATCTTCATCACATATAAAGAGTCTCAAATGCTATTCGTCGTATGAATTGGTGTCTTCAGTTCACTCCTGAATCTAAAACTGCATCCTGTAATTTCTTTCTATTCACTAACTGCAACTGTAGGTACCTTGCCATGGGGGTTACGAAGTTTCTTCTCCACAAATGACAACTGTAGGCACCTCGTCCTTTTGGCTCTGTATAATTTATTCTACTCCACCAAAAACAACTGTTGGTGGAACTGTTGTCTCTTAATCATATTTTTACTTTCAAAGGATTCCTCTATATTTGACGCTTCATTTTTATCAAGACTGTTCTTAATATCCTCTTTGCTTGTAGGTTGTAGCTCAACTGTATTATTTTCAGTAAAAACACTCTATATCTTTTGGTCTCTACTCCATTTCCCAAAAACCTTCCTGTGCCTTTTTTTGTGCCCCATTTCTTCATTTTTTCTTTTGGCTCATATACAGGTACATTCATCCCAAACTCTTCAAATCCAAGTTCATTTCTTTTGTTGCTAAACAATTGATAAGGGGTCACTTCTTCAACAGGACTAGGCCCTGTCCTATTTAATGTGTATGCTGCTGTATTTATAGCTTCAGCCCAGAACGTGTTATGTAGGTTATATATCATGGAGCAGGAAGTTTCTAGCAATGTACGCATTTCACGCTCAGTCCTTCCATTTTGTTGCGGAGTGTATACAACACTTCTCTGATGCACAATGCCATAACATTTCAACAGTTCTTTTACATCGGCATTCACAAATTCAAGGCCATTATCTGTACACAATGTAATCAACTTGCAGCTAGTTTCTCGTTCAGCACGTATTATAACGTATGTAAACATCCTTTCACGTCGTACTCGTTTTCAAGAAAGAAGGTGAATCAATGTGTTGAATAGCCTTCTTTAAAAAAACATATTTTGCGCTTCCCAAGAAATGTTTACTCCATGGGACCATATAAATCAGTATGTACCATTTTAACACATAGTAGCTATGGAATAATTTGAATGGTAAGGCCTGAAATACATTTTTTTATACAAAGCTAGCACTGTTATCAATATATTTCTCACTGTTTATAATTAAAACATATTTAATGCTTTTCACATCTTGATGTAATAATTTATTATGTCAAGTTGAAACAGGTTCAATTTTCTTACGCAAGTGACAAGTGGAGCTCTTAAACTTGTCAACTAGAGGGAGGTAGTCAGGTCTACCCAAAGTAAATTCTTGTTTTGAAGCTTCTGCGCCAGCTGATGACCATACTAATATATTTTCTTTTAACTAAAAAATCATTGTGTATAGCTTGTCGACATGATTAGCCAAAACGTGGATTTTCCATGACAGTCCACAAACTCACATTGTTCATCTGTTGACACCAGACACCATTGTCTAAAACATAACCTACAGAGAAAAGATTAAACTTCAAATCAGGAACATATAACAGATTTGCTAGCCCAATCTTTATAAATTGGTTATCTTTTCATGTAAGAACGACAACACTTTCTATTCCTTCTACATTTCGTAGGCTTCCATTTCCTACTTGAACAATACATTTTTCCCTCTATGCTTGCTTCATATTCTTGAAATAGCATAATTTTATCCACACATGTGCTCACTGGCACCAGTGTCTATATACCAACAGTCTTTGTCCACTTTGCTATCTACCATGTGTGCACCCATAAATGTATTAGTATAGCTTTTCTTCTCATTTCTCTCCTTTTTTTCGTATTCCCTTTACGCTTTAAAAGCTTGCAATATTTTATTATATGTCCCCTAGATTTACATTACCCCAGTACATCTTATTTATTTATGTTTATTTTTTAAGCAATGCCTTATAATGCGTTCTTCCTTCCCAAAGACAAACCACTTTATTGTTTCTTTAGAGGTACGTTATCCTCTTCAAACTTTATGCTACTAGCCAATGCTACAGATGGGTCTTCACTAGACAACAACCTTTCTTCTTCAATTAAAATTCGAGATGTTAACTCATCCACGTTCTTGATTATCTGAGGTTATGACTCCCAAGCTGAGCTAGCGACATGAATACCTTAGTCATAAGCATTTTATCTTATATTGGTTCTCTCGCCTATCTGATGTTGATTCTCCGGCCTGCCTTAACTTATTTCTCATTTCATTCAATCGTGACACTAAGGTCGAAATAAAATCATTACTACATTCACACATGAAGGGTTTTTATGTAGAAAATATACATTCACCACAGACTCCTCGTCATTCACATATTTGAATTTGCTCAATATTTCTCTCGGTGCTGATCATGACAAAACATGGGTAAGTGGCCCTACCTCCATTCGTGTTACCATAATCTATTGAGCCTTCGAATAATTTCTCAGCCATTCTTCTTTTCCACACCCTCTCAACATAACTTCAGTCAAAAACATCCAAACTGTCGAATTTTCACTACCACTTAATTTCATTCATGAACTTACACTCGACATTACTGTACCGCTGTCAAATTGGTTAGTTGAATTGACCCCCACATCGAAGTAGTTACCATTCAAAATCTCGGTACTTGTTACTTATCCTAAAGTCATGAAATTCGCTGTTATGGCCTAAATCCATAACCTGTAAGGCGTGATGAAGTAAATATGAAGCACCGAGTAAATTGACAACTTTAGGTTCTCTTTATTAACTAGAAAACATACAGCAGTACATCACACTCGTGCAGTCAGTGGTTATCTGACATTTACTAGCAAAACTAAGATATCTACATTTACATAACCAATAGTACCAAATTCTACAATCAAATGCCAAAAATATGTCATTGCCAGCGCTACAGTGCCATAGGTGAAAGGGGGTATACTCGGGATACTAACTAGGTTATTCAACATTGTTTGCTTGTAATTAGGTCGTGCAACGGAATGAAGGAATTTTGATGAGTGCCTAACAGCAAGGGCTTTCTGCTACTATGAGGTTGACATATGATGCGGATTGAGCATCGGCATAATGTTTGAACCGGCGGGAGGGAGAAATGGGAGGGGAGATGTCGGGTTTAAATAACCCAGTGAAAACTTGCAGCCTATAGCAAAGTCCTCCACATTTCCTCATGAGGTTGTTGGTAGCGAGTTCACCGAAAATTGAATCGGAACACGTATCTACAGATGATATACTTTGAGCAACTGTTACGAGTTGTACGTAGCAGTCATAAGGTGTCAGTTGTTACTACAATGAGTACCTTATTAATGGTAATAAATCTGCGTTTCCAGTAATTTGTTTAGTCTCCCGTAATCTGAATAGTTTTGACCCTAAATGTTAAAAAAAATTGACGATAAATTTTCAGCCCAGGGGCTAGTTTGAACCTCAAGGCATGGGATAAACCTGCGGTGATTCGCTTTTGCCTTCGTAAGTTTAGGTGAGGGGAAAACACTACACCCAGTCCTAAAACAGAGAAAATAATGGTAAATTTTCCTCTCCGGCCGGAATTGTAACCCGGGACCCTTAGCCCACAGACCATGCAGAAACTCTGACCACTGAACAAAGCAGTCGCTTAAAGACTACATACAGTCCTTATATTATACATGAGTGATGCGTATCCCGGAAGGACCGACCATTTTCTCCAATATATCCTGGAAAATATAGGAACTCTATTAGACTGATAGCGCACATACGAGTCCTGTTCCACGAGTAGTTAGTAAAGCTGTGGTTGTGACGGTTTGCTGTAACCGCAGTGCGCAATGCCTTGTTTGACTAGACACATAAAAATTGTGGAGAGGAGTTGGAGGGGGGTGGTGGTAACCGCCATGTTTGCCTGTGATCAGAGGACGGCACGGGAGTGGTGATCTCAGTCGTGGTGTGGTCCACCGCGACCCCTCAGGCTTCCTGCCTCGCCCCTGGCCCAGGTTCTAGTGTGCAGGACGCTGATTGGGCAAATACAGCCTGGGACTCCTCCAGGCACTCGACAACCCTGCACGTCACATACCTGTTAGGCGCCTCACTGCACTGTCAGCAGCCAGTGTGACCGCAGCCTGCCCGGTGCCGGCCTCTCTCAGCCTGACTTCTCTGCACTGTAAAGAGTCCATCTCACTAAGCGTGCTGAATTTTTATTAATTTCTTCCACATCCCAAATATGACAAAATTATATTTGCAGCTTTTTCAGTGGAGACTTAAAGTTATTACCTTAGATTTTATTACGTGTAGTGTGTTCGAAATATTAACCTGTAGTTATAGAATAACAAAGTTAATTCAACATGTTTTATAATAAATATATCTCACGGTGTAGTAAACATTAAATAGCTAATAGTTCCAATTTAGTCCATAAATACTCGCCTATTCGTAAAATTCAAAATCGCTATAAGATATATACTAACACACCCTTAAGTAGTTATATAAGAATGGATAACTGTAGTAAGATATGTGACACAACTGCACTTACGATATTGTATATTTTTAATCAGCTTTATTAAAATTCTGGGGGGGGGGGGAATTAAGATCTGCTATTGTAACGCAAATTAAATTTTCTTTACGTTACGGTGCAGATGTCGCGACTGAAATGTTAAAAATTAAAAATTCGTCACAATCGTTCTAGCAACATTTTTTACTACAATTTTCTGCACTGATTGAGGTATAAATATGTTAGTAGCGCATTCGGGATACCTCTATTGTAGCGCAAAGGGGATAATAGAATTTTCTGTGTAATAGAAACTTTAACATTTTTTTTTCTCAGAAGCAAAACATAATAAAAATTACAATGGGGTAACTGATGCCGAGCCTTATGGCCATGTGTTCTCATTTATGCTCTTTTTAAGAGTTTGATTTTTTTTAAATCCGGAGAGAGAGCATATATTTCTAAACCGTTCATAGAAATGATGGAAACTGCTTGTACTAAGTAGCCTGTTTCATTTAAATAATATTTTATGTAATTTGGCTAATCAGCGAGTAAATTATGTTTCCCTGAAGTCAATAACCAGCCAAAATTATAAAAACATATGTTTAGACAATTAATTAGACTACATAGTACAAACAATTTCCAACATTTCTATTCAACGGTTTTTGCGATATCTGTCTTCTTTCAGGATTAAAAACAAACTTACTAAAATAGTATAAATAGGAACCAGTGACCTTAACGATGCTACGTGCCTAGGACTCCTGGCCGCGGCAAGGAATCGTACATATTTACATGCTTATCGTTTTGACGCGGCTTGGTACATGTCAAACCTACATATATGCCACTACTGACCTTCTTGTAGACCTCTGTTGGACTCCCAATTGCTAAAGGATCTTTCAGGTTTTTTTAATAACCTTAAAACTACGAGCAAATGAGAATTTTCACTATAAAAATTACTCAAAACATATTATCGTAAACTTGTTCCTACAATTTTATTCCTGTAACAATACTATCCTGTTTTCAGTACAGCAAATGGTTTTGTTCATAGTCGATATAGTCAATTACCGATTTACTGGTAGTAAAGCATTAGTTGGACATCTTGTAGAAACAGTTTGAAACTGGTGAGCATTATGTAGAAACAACTTTGAAACCGATGAACACCACGTGGAAGCAATTAGGGACTGATGAATATGATTTCCGACAGTATATTTTTTACAGTGTAAAGAACAAAATTGTCGTATTGAATAAAACTAATTTTTGGTTGGAATAAAATACAAACTTATTTTTTCAAATTAACGAGAAATTTGAACGTAATAACTCCAATCGGTGCATCGTGTTTATCACCGGCAGTTGCTGAAAGATGATTTTTCTTAAGTTATTTCAAATGGCTTTAATGAACAACAAACCCTTTATAGTTAAAAAACGTCACGTTACGTATTTCTAAGGCGTGGCTTGTTCCTGGAGTACACAGTCTTTGCCTGAAAGGCAATTTCGGCTTTACTTTCATCCTAGTGAGATCATGAAGGAAGAAATGGGGGATGGTGGGTTAAGGCGACACGAAGAACACACCAAGATAAACGTGAGTAAAAGCTTCGAGGTAGCGACTTTGAGCTGTTCTTCCTTTTCACTACCATCCCCTTGTTTCGAAAGGCATGTCAAATAGTTTGAGCACTGTTTCTCCTGTTTGATATACTATCCAAGTAGATAGTTATCATAAACGTATTCTATTTATAACAATAAATCCACCTCTTAAAAACGATCTTAGTATTAATTTTATTGTTTAAGGATTAGTAGTTATTTTGGGAACGAAAACTATTGCGCTGGTTTCAAGGCATAAAGTAGCAAATATCTGAGCTGATACTTATTATATTTCTATAAAAAAAAGTTTGTAATTAGTCATTTATACAAACTGAATAGTAAGTTATGTAACTCACAAAATTAAAGAAAAATTACCAACCTTAAAAAAATTAATATATCTTAGTAAAGCATTTTCTCGAGATATAAAAAGCATATAATAAGAACGTCAAGATAATGTTAGATATGAAAAATAAAACCTTTTGGTATAAAAATTGTGTTATAAAATTGCGCTACATTTGAGTTGTTACTATATAAATAATAGTTTCGGGTCCCTGCGGTTATTTAAACGTACGTTATTTTTATCTCACAGCGATATACATGTATTTGTAATACATTTCAGCTTTCACGATGCATACTTACTACGATTGCAACTATACTTCATACACACTGCTGTCTATGTATCCAACCGACATAACGTGTGTGACAGTGTTTGTATCTCTTAAAAGTACCGTGTCGCTTGACACACGAAAAATTGAAATTCGTTCGGATGAAGTGACCCGGAGGAAATATCAACCCTACCCTTGGTTCCAAAGTGGGTACGTGATAAAGAAACCGGACGTCACATTTTCTTAACCTGTCTGCTAGAAGACAGAGTGGTATATATCGTGGCCATAGATCGATCACTCGTTGTAACGGGAAACTGATGGAGACTATCCGTGACAGACGCTACGAAATCCTGCTGCAACATTTTTTTTTAAATATGGCATTACCTTGATATTTATTTCCGTTTCATTCCTGATTCTATGAGTAAACTGTGAAAACATTAAGTGATCCTGTACTCATTTATTACATGTTTATAAACCCAACCGTCGGAAACAAACAAAACACAATTAAAAACAATGTAGACGGTACCTAGAAAAATAATATAATATCTACATTATTCTTCCAAAATAGTTTTGCTCTAAATGCAACCATGTAAAGTAATAATTACGTGTGCATTTTAATTTTCAAATTATTGAGCTTTAAAAAGGTCGTATGTTCAAACGCCGTCGTAAACATTGAAAACACGTTCTTACTGGGTGACACGCATATGACGTAATTGGACAGTCGTTTTCTTTCGCCGCCCGCATTTTCTAGGTTTTATAATTTTACACTGATTTAAAAAACTCGACATACTTAATTAACCCGGTTACTTTAATGTTAACTCGCAAAGTTAGCTTGTTGTCGGTGCATGTGCCGCTGCAGTTGAAGATTTTTCAAGTTAATAACCAATATATCATAATTACTGAGTTGAGAGGAGTGAAGACAGCAAGGTAGCTCTTGCACACTTCGACGTTTTGGTGGTAGGTTTGAATTTATGTCAGTTTAATTAAAATTCCGGAGTGACGCTTAGTTGTTACGAATCAATTTTATTGTGTCTAAACTGCTTAGTAATAATAACTTTTATTGAAGTCGATCCTATGAAGGCCGCAGTCGTAAAATCCTACTGAGCCAACAGTTTGGATCGTTTAAGCAACTCTGCTTGCTCGTACAGACTTGTTAACGAGCGTTGCGATTGCGCGAGTCGGGAAAATAATATAACACATTAATTTATATATTAAAAATCAATTTTTCTTCCAGTTATCGTTACGTTTCTGGTGAGCGACAGCGAGAACTGTCCGCAGCAGTGCTGCCATCTTTTGACGCGTTTCGCAAAATTCCACGCACCTCTTGAATTATCCGCCAATCACAGGGGACTTTCACTCGGCTATTGGCTAAGCCGTTTCTACAGACGGGGCGGTCACGCAGTGGAACAACAAAATCACAACAAATAGAACAGATATCGAAATTTGGTCGCAACTTTTTAACTTAAAATAACTAATTTATGTCATGCTTACCGTGTAATACGGTACACAATACACTGAAATAACAATCGTATACATAAACTATAGATTTTTTGACGTTATCTAGCGATTGGGTGGATCATATTCAGAACATACTTTCTGCCACGTTTTCGCGTACGCAAAATACACATAACAGGGAACATTGTACAAATATCATTGGAGAAAGACTAGAAGAAATATGTGCCGAGTTGAAACAGAACTATCCGAAACAGACATAGATACTTCTATGGATGGCAAAGTAAGTAAGGCTAGCCTTCAAGAATATATATGTATTCAAGCAGACATTATCTGCTCATTAGCTGCTCGCTGACACAGTGGAATAGGGCACGTGAAGGTATATTTTATTGTCGGCTCAGAGACTTCCAGGAGATGTCAAATAAGTCAAGGGCCAATTGTGTACTGATATAATAATAATAATAATAATAATAATAATAATAATAATAATAATAATAATAATAATAATAATAATAATAATACTTATAACTCATATTTGTCACTTGTGCCACATTCTGGACGTAATGAAAACTAAAAGAATCTTTTAATTTGTATAGGTTATGAACACCACATCTCCATTGATACATAGAGGCACGGTGGTCGAGGGGTCACTCCTCTTGCATCCCACCAAGGCAATCGGGGTTCGATTCCTGGCGGGGTCGGTCCCCAGATTTTCGTATGTGGGAATCGTGCCGGACGATGCCATTGGTCGGCGGGTTTTCTCGGGGATTTCCCGTTTCCCCGTCCTTTCATTCCGGCAGCGTTCCATACTCACCTCATGACACCATTCATCAGCACTGAAGACCTCGATGTTAACCGCTTACAAAAATCTCTCACTCACGTCATTGATACATAAAATATGTACAGTGGTTTTCATCGTATGTGTCTGTCATTGTTTTTTTTTTTTGTGTATACGTCAGTTGGCTACACACAGTTGTAGGAAGTGATGTTTGTAGGGATTTAATTATTGACACGTTTATCCACAAGCTGCAGCTGGGGAAATTGAATTCTTAAGTCCGTGCTGTGGTACTTTGTTGAGCTTCGATAGCTTTAACATGTCGCGCGTATGCCTAATCTCGCGTTACAATAAGCTCGTAGAAATCCCAACATAATCTAAAAACCGGACATGCCATAAGCTCGCCTTGGGAAAAGTGTCGCATTACCTCGACGTCAGTAATGTGTGTTATCTGATTAAACGAATGCTATGCATGAGTTTAAGTAGATTATAGGTGCCCGTCACTAACGTCATTATTAGATTTGTTAAGCCCTTTGGTGGTAGAGCCCTGGGTTCGCAACCCGAAGCGTAGGATCAAAAGAACTGTGTGCATTGCCTAGCTGGATGAATGGAAGAAAACAATGCTTCTTTTATTGCGCAGCAAGTCTCATCCGTTTCACGAACATCAGGTTGCCCTTCGTGACGACGTTGCAAATGATAATCTGACAATGAAAACAGAAAATTAACTTAAGTATTTGATGTACTTTACGACAATTTTTTTACAGAGAGTTCAGCTGCGGTATCCGCAAGGCCACTCTTCTGCTGACCACTAATCTCGCTGTCCACTGAATCCATCTTACGACGAAAACTATTTCAGTTGACGCCGGAGTTCTGCTGCCATGTTCGCGTCCACCCGAAGTGTGCCGAAAAACGGGCGCTCCACGGCTGTCTGCAAATCACCTCCCCATCCCATGTGGCGGGGTTGCTGCTAATTAATCCGAGAGCAGTATTATTCCGCCTGCTCTTGCATACGATTTAATTACTAAACCTGAACATTAATTTTTGCCAGTGTTATTAAACTTAACACTTTCCTTAGTTACAAAATATAATATGATATTACGTCATTGAAGAGTCAGAAGAAACCTAATGGATTAGGGAGGGGGTGGAGACAGAGTGAGTGAGTGCGACGTTTTGGTCAGCGATTAATATCGAGGCCTTAAGCGCTGGTGAAGGGTGACATGAGGTGAGTATGGAGCAGCGCCGGAATTAAAGGGCTGGGTAAACGGGATGTCCCTGAGAAAACCCGCCAACCAACGGTACTGTCTGTCACGATTCCCACATGCGAAAATCATGAGACTGACCCCGATGTGGATGGAATCCGGATCGCATAGGTGGGAGACGAATAGTAATGGTCTGACCATTCGGCCACCGCCCCCCTCCCCTTGTGGAGACAGAGAGAGGGAAACAAAGAGGGCGAAGGCAAGAAATCCTCCCCCACTTTGACTGCTGTGGACCACGTGAATTGAAGCTCTCGGCTCTCTTTCGTTACATATGCGACCATTATTGGTTAAGCTTCAACGTGAGTAGGTATCACATCTGTTACGCAATTTTCATTAAAATTATTTTTCTAATATTTACAATTTTTTTCAACACAAATGAGTATGTATAGTTTTGACTAATAAGTAAATTAACAAAAAAAAATAATTACTTACATAATTGGCTGAAACCACAGCATAGTGTCTTGAAAATAATTTAGCATGTTAAAACCACTTTAAACAAAACTGCCAAACAGTTCTTTGACATCTACTCACGTTAAGGCCTACAAATTATTTCGAAAATATTATTAACAGTAGAGTATGGCGTTAACACTCTCTCAAAATATACTTTAAATTGTCATATTAAGTTGTGTGACGTTTCGCAGGTTACATCGATACCAAATATAGATCATCTATGTTTGTCATATTATAAATGTTTGGCAAGTCTTAAATATTGTTTTACTAAGACACATTCTATGTTATAATTCTACAATGTTGGGTTTGTTACATTGACATTTTACTTTCCGCGCATGAAAATTTGTAACTTTCACTGTTTTAGCATAAAAATAGGCGACATCGCATTGAGCATGTCACGGGGGACGTACAAATAACGAAAACCATCTGGCTTGTTGAAAAGTGAAAATCGTAGTGATAACACGAGTCATTATATACGCATAGAAATGTATTTGAAACACAATGAAATTATTACATATATTTAAGACTTACTGAATTGAAATAAAGGTCTGCCAAGTTAGTACTTAATGTTTATTTTTAAAAATTTGTTGCAAATCGTATTTGTGAGTAAGTTTCCAACAAAATGACATAATATAATGGATCAATTTTTGAAACAGGTCAGTGTTAATATGCACATGCTTCTCCTGAAACACTTTTGTTAGTTTTTTCATTAATAACATATCCAGACGAACCAAAACCAGAATGACCTGACCGGATATGAGACCCAGTTTTTCCATGATTACAGACCTGCAAATGCTGTGCTCTGTAATGTTAGCACTTCGCGGAGTGAATCCTAGTGAGTATAACTAATTAATTCTAGCTACCGCCGACCACTAGCACGAAATTTACATATTTCTAATGTTATGATATGCATAGGGAAATGGTAAAATATCACGTGTTTGTGAAGTTGTATGTCAGAATACACTGTCTTGTGCATACAAAGCCCCTCCATATGTTCGTTCATTGTCTGTTGTTCTCGTGAGTAGCAGCTGAAGGATAAATTGTCTGGGCTTGAGTACACACAGGGCAGTTGTGTGTGTGTGTTTTACAGCGACAGAAATGCAGTAGAACTATACGGTAAGACTCTTGGCGATCAGTGAACTTCAGACTGGAATAGGACGCCTTTTGTCAAATTGTTCTAACTGAGGAGTAACGACGAACTGCAGTAACAACGTCGTTGGATTCAGTCGTGCACGTGTGATGAAGTGTAATGGCATATCTTTGACTAACGCATCGCAAAACGATATGTTGTAAATAAGGCTCTTAGCTGGAGTGCAGGAGTCCCAGTTGGCGCCAGCCTGACCATCCAGACTCTGAGGTCATAACCCGGAGATATCGCGACCTGCCCCGCCTTGTCCTGCCACCCTCGCGTGTCTCCTTCCTGGGCGACATTGCAGCCTGCCGCGTCCTAGTCCTCTACACGGTACTAACATTTCCTTTCTTTCACTCCTAACATATTCTTTACGGCATTAATCATAGCAGTAATACATACTACCAGTTGACCAACAGCAAATGTCATACACACGATTATGTCACGCTGAAGAATATTCTTAAAATACTTGCACTCATATCGAGTAGTCACTGCAACACCCCCAAAAATAAACTTAAATTAATCCACTTCCAGCTTCCGCAGTAATACCTTGTAAACCCAATCCAGACAGTAAACTCGTGATCGTAGCATTTCTTCGTTAGTAGCAACATCGGTACTCTAATCAAAATTATTCACGTCCTACGTTTGACCAAATTTAGTGTGGGTAAATACTTTTTTTTGTGTATAAGTTTTATCTTCCAATGAGTTTCAATGTTCGTACAAAACCATTGCGGATAACTTAATGCGGTTGTCTGCGTGGAGCATTTTTATATGTCTGAGGGGAGAAAACATGTGGACAAGAAGGGCGATATTAGCACGCAAATTATACGTCTTACCACCGCTGTGCGTTAAGCGTTCATATTTCCCGTAGGAAACACGCCTGAACATTACTTAGGTCTGTGACTTGGGAAATGAAAAATTCTCGAGTTCAGTGTCCCGAATACTGCAATCCAATGTCCTAAGTATACTCAAGCCCAGTCTATTTGTTCATTGTCTGCTGTTCCAGTGAGTAGCAGCTAGTATTCTGTATACAAATTAATCGGTCATTTGAGAAACAACGTAATTCAATTTTCTGCTGAAATGAGTTACGGGTTGTATAATTTTATACAGTGGTAAACACACATTGTACTATTGAAACCACATAAGTCAGTCGTTTCTTGTGTGTACAGCAAGGCGCAGAACTGTGAGTTCATTTGAGAGACACTATAAGTCACTGACTTATGTTCTTTCTCTAGTATACTCGTATCACTGACTGGTATTGTGGGACCTACATAAATCTCAACTATTTTTACCAGGCGCAGATTATATCCAGGTATTTTACAATGAGGTGTTTGCTTGGCCAACTATTAGTTTCAAACTCTTGTATAAAGCACGAGATGTTGCACTGAAAAACAATAAATTATTATAATACCAGAAGAACATTACATGCAAGTCTTATAAAGGGATGTGTGCTTCGACAAACAGCTGTTTTTTTTAAGTGTGTTATGGAACAAAGATGTATAAGATTATAGAAAGAAGTGTTATTTTCACATTTTATAACAATTAACATTATGCAAAATGTTTCTTGTGGGACGTAATATGTAAACATATAAATAAAGATATTATCAACTAATATTGTATGAAAATACACGATACACTACTGTATCTTACTGTCATTTTATAATGGAATCACCCATTAACTTGAGAAACAACATAAGTCAACATTTCAAAATTGCTGCTGTTCGTACATTTAATCACAGAATCACATTTAATTGCATCTATCATATAAATAACGATACAGGATTTGTTGAGTAATGCTTGCTATGATTTATAGGTCAAGATCTATAAATTTAAAGCTTAAAATACAGCTGTTTACTTGTGAAACAACGCAAGTCAAATATTTGAAATGAGCATTATTCTTATAGAGCAACACAGAAACAATTTAAATTGCAATCATCATAATGTTATGAAGCATTTTCAGTAATTTTTTTGCAAATTTTTTATAAGTCACTTTCAGAATTACAGTGTTTTTTTTTTTCAATTCCTGAAAAGTGGACTCATTTGACTTATGTTGTTTCTCAAATGACCGATTTTACTTTAATACACCAACTAACATCAATTATTGTAATTACAATTAGTAGGCTACAAATACCTCACTTTCATTTGTATCCAGTTATGCAAATTAAGATAAAACGTCTAAGAAAGCCGTTTTGAACTATGTTGAAAATCCGCGAATAAGTATTCAGATTAAAGCTTGTGTTGTGGTGTTTTGTAATAACCCCCTCATCATAGTCTGAAATGTTTCTTTTTGTAGGCAAACATAGTGAAGATAATTTCAATAGCTTGTTCACAAAAATCTTTCTTGCAACACATTGTAACGTATTTAAAAGCGTCATGTAGGCAACCGCAGTAAAACCAAATAAAAAAGTAAACAGTAATTTTAATAACACGGATCATGTTAGTAGATAGGTTTAGCCGATTTCGGGACAGGATTCTGAATGAGGATTTCTGCCGAGTGAGGATTTGTCCACCATCTTGAATTACATCACGGCTGCCATCTTGGATTTGACATTGAATCCGCCCTAGAGGTCACCAAAAAGGTCAAAAATCTCCCAAAATTTTCCAAAATTCACACAAAATTTCCCTTTTTTCCCATTTTTTTGTGGATGTATCACAATCAGCATGACCTAATGGTCTTCTCAAAACGGCAGGATTACGCATTTTTCGTGCGTCACTGATAATATTTCAAAACCAATTAAACCAATAAATAATTTTTTTAAATTTAATATTTATGTAATTTATTTTTTTCAAAAGACCCATATTGTAATTGCTTATGTCTACCGTAGTCTTAGCTATACTCGACTGATTCCCAATAAAATCAATCAATATTGGAAAATATATTTTAATAAAAATAACTTTTATAATTTCTTACAATACACAAGAATATTTTCCTGCAGACCAGTTCAACCCAAACTAAATTGAGTTATAATCGATCGATTACCGATAAAGTATATCTGTTTCTGAAAAAAACTAAATAAAGTAAAACAATTTAATTTTCTTTGTAAATTATATTGCACTCATGATATAACCATAAAATTCGGCTTCGAGTACACATCCTATCACTTACATAAGTATACCCGATAAACTATAGATAAAATCAATCAGTTATTTGCGATACTTACATGTAAGACCCTTCGACTGATGATTAAGTGTTAGTCGAAAAATCTACTGGTTTGGAAACCTTCCTTCATGTATATAGATATAATGAAGATTGCTCGATTGAAATTGAGAAAATAATATAGACCTGACACGGGTTCGAACCCTGAACCAAGTAGGTTAAAATACAAACTGAGCTATCAGGACAGTCGCGTTTAATTGGTGTACTTATTTTTTAATATAACAAGAGATAAAGTTTTTTAAATCACGTTGTTACTTGACAGTGTACACATGTGATATTGTGCCTTTAGTAGTTTTACCTGCTTTTTAATTGTACCAAGTATCGAAAGGGACTTACGAAAATAAATTCCTAACTCCTGCAGACGAGTGTTAAGCAATGATTTATGTATTTTTCTTCGAGCATTTGTATCCTGAATAGTTGATCACCTATGACCGTCACCACTTCAGCTAGGATGACAAGAATTTCTCTCGCGTTCACCGATCTATTCGCTAGTGACTGCGACCACTTCGAGCATGCTGATGTACTCATCGCTTGACTTGGTTAGCACTTTGGTTATGTCTGGGAGTCTTCTTTGACCATGTTAATATCAACAGTTGAGTCATAAGAAGACCTTGGGAATTGGAGGGGGGGGGGCACTGCTTCTGCTGGGAGAAATCTGGTAATCAAGCTCAAAGTATGGACTTGTAAGCAACTGGATAGGATCCTGTGTTTTTATATGAAGAATATATGTAAACAAAAATATTTGTTATTGATAGGAGACACAAAAAATAGCAGTAGATGCAGACTTCACAGCAGTTATCATGACTGTCAAGATTTAACATCACCTCCTTTTAAGATGGACAGTATCGCGAGAATTTATTCGTGTTCATACTGCAAGAAGGTGTTCAAGAAGAAAAAAACTCTCCTTAAACACGAAGCAGGATGCCTTTAGAATATTAATCGTAGTATGATCTGGTGTGAAAACTGCATAACCTACTTTGTACGGCTCAGCAACTTGAAAAGGCATACGAGGACATGTAAAGGACTCATTTCTCTACCTGTCAATCGATATTTAAGGAAATTGCGACCACTGTATAGTGATGGTTTGACTCCTAGTCAAGCGAATAAATATGTTACATTATAGGAGAAGAGATCGAATCATATCAATGATATTTCAAGAGAATCGATGTCAAATCCCTTTATACATCAATACAACTACTGTGACAAGACGTTTGTGTGTGCTCACGATACAAGAAGGCATGGTATAAGTAAATGCACGATGAACCCATGTCGTACAGCGTATTGTTGTGACAAGTGTCACAGACTGGATGCACGAAATGATAATTTAAACAGACATAAGAAAATATGTAAAGGACAAGTTGGGCTCCTTAAAAATCAGCAAGATTCATCTATTACTCAAGTCAGTGATGTACTAGAACTATACACTACGAGTGGTGATGGAATTACGAAGGCACCAGGCATTTCTGGTCCATTTATGATGAGTGTAGAAAATTCTTCGACATCGAGATATTCAAGCCGTTTTTGTGACAAGACTTTTAGTAAAAGTGCCCATGCTAGAAGACACGAGAGACATAAACATATATGAAGAAAACATTATAGGCAAATTTAACAATGTGATGATGCGAGGGTGAGACTACAAGAGATGATGCAAAAGCTAAGTATGCAGACTCGAGGACCGCTATGTAAATAGCCGTACATTGACGTGGATGTTAGTATCTCAGTAGATACTAAAGGAAGAACATCGTATAGCTTCCTGAAGGACTTTGAGCATTCATAATAAGTGATTCTGCAATGAAGGAGAATAGTAGGAAGACAACTTCCTTCCGGAATATGGCATCAGCATCATTGGAGACTAAAATAGCTTCTTCGGGCGAAGACCTTCCTAGTGTGGGATTATCTTCCTATCCAGGAGCAACTTCTTTGGGTGCTCTTGAGCCGACTGTAGTATATTCGGATAGCCCCTCAACCACTACAGTACTTATGTCATCTTCACTAACACAGCCCAAGCTAGTTAGATCTTCAACTTTGAGAACTGAAACCTCGACCATGCCATCTAAATGTTATCAATGTCGTATATGTGACAAACTTTTCAGCAGATGTCATGATACTCAACAACATGAGAGAAGTAAAACATGTTCTAAGAAGGTACGGTGGGCTTATTTAACACTTGGATGTTACAAGTGAGGGTGCGACTTCAAGTGTTATGATACATCTTACAATAGATAAACAATCTGTCGAGATGCGTACAACGAGCATGTTAAAATGTGTGAAACCAAAGCTGCTACACCAGAAAATGAAGTAAATATGACTAATAAAAATTGATTCGTACAGAAGGAAACGGCTTTCCTAGGTATTCTGAAGACATATGTTGCAACGAACTGGTCAGGTACATTGATAGACATGTGTATATGTATGAACAGTAAGAAAGAAAATATAATACAGCAACTTTCACAAGAGATGGAAAATCACGGAGCTTTGAAATGCAATATATGGTTGGAGTGTGATTACATTAAGCCCGATCCGTACGATGGGACACATTGCCGGAAAGCATTCAAGACTACGAATGTACCCCTTTATAACATTGGTGAAATCAGAAACAGTATCGAAAGTAGTATACGAAAGATTTGCCGAGAGGAGGAAGAGATGGTAATGAAAGATTCTGGATGGAGCCTAGGTGCTGTTAATCATCTCCAACTACGAACAAATGTATTCGGCTCACTTCAGAAATAAACAGGGAATATTTTCTCTTTTTCGTGAATTTGTTTGGATGGTTATAGTCGATCGTCACTTCGGATAATTCGGAATGTTTTTCGTTCGTGATGATGACCAGTTCTCCGTGTGTGGATGTGTGTTTGTTAGCTGGAGACAACATCCACTAGGGTAGAGATATTGACTGCGGGCTGTTCGCCTACATTCGCAAGCTGTTCGCAAGCTGTTCGTCACTTCTTTGTCAATGTTCGTCACCACTTCGTCAATGTTCGTCACCACCTCGTCAAAGTTCGTCACCACTTTGTCAAGACCACATGCTTTTCGCAATTGTACACGAACTCAACAGTAACTCTTGGGTCAGCATCGTTGAGAATTATGGCGACGTCTCTATCCAGAACAATGTACCATAGGAGGCGCTTCTGCTAGGAGAGCTTTGTATTCAAGATTGTAATGCAATTACTTGAAGCTTATGAGTGAACAATGATTTGGTTTTTTCGTTGTAAATAAACACTATGGCTTAATGGAGTTTCAATAATATGGTAGATTTGATTTTTAGGGAGATTGTATGTATTCAAGAGAAACCTTATAATTTTATGTAGTTTGTGTATTATATAATTATGTACTGTAAATAAATGTAATTTTTTTGCAAAATTGTGTGATTTGTACCCTGTATGCTTGATGTGTATTATAACTAAATTCTGTGCAAACATAATACATTAAATGAGCAGAAAGGTAGAGTCATGATAGAAAATAAAATAAAACTTGTGTGGAAGTCAGCCATGGAATATTATATGCTGTGGTGTAATAACAGTTAAGGCAGGCTGTGACAGGAAATTAAGAGAGTGAAGGCTGAGATGGTGGGAGTGGGTGGAGGAAATAGAGGTGAAGGGGTGGTAAGTTAGGGAAGGGGTGGAAGGAGATGGGAGGAGGGGTGGTCTCCATAAGTAGTATGAATATGTATGCGATATGTCAGTTTCTTGGAGAGTGTGGTGTTCGGATGGTTTCTGCCATGTTTGAATTCAGTCGAAGGGTCTTAAATGTAAGTATCGCAAATAATTGATTGATTTTATAGATAGTTGATCGCAGGTATACCTATGTCAGTGACTGGATGTGTACTCAAAGCCGAACTTTATGGTTATAACATGACTACAATATAATTTGTAAAGAAAATTTATTTAATTTACATTTTTTAAAGTGTTTCTCGGAAACTGAGAGATTTTATCGGTAATTTATCGAGTATAGCTCGATTTTGTTTGGGGTGAACTGGTCTACTGGAAAATATCCTTGTGCATCGTAAGCAATTAAAAAGTTATATTCATTTTAAATATATTTTTCAATATTGATTGATTTTATTGAGGATGGATCAAGTATAGCCAAGATGACGGTAGACATAAGCAGATACAATTTAGGTTTTTTAAAAAATTTAATTATTAAAAAGCAAAATTTTTTTATAGAATTAATTTTTATTTATTGATTTAATTGGTTTTGAAATATTGATTATAAGTGACGCCCGAAAATGCGTAATCCAGCCACTTTGAGAAGACCATTGGGTCATGCACATAATGAGACATCCACTAATGTAATTTTGTTGAGATGAGGGAAAAAAGGGAAATTTAGCGTGAATTCTGGGAAATTTCGGGGGATTTTTGACCGTTTGGTGACCTCTATGGCGGGTTCAGATGTCAAATCCAAGATTACGGCTGTGAGACGTAATTCAAGATGGCGGAGAAATCCTCACTCGGCAGAAATTATCACTCCGAACCCTGTCCCAAAATCGGCTAAACCTATCTACTCATGTTGATTTTCAGTAATAGTGTTTAAATAAGATTTTAGATATAGTTTGTTTAGCAAAATCTTCAAAACATCTTAAAATCCGGTCCTGCAAACAAGAAGAATGACGCAAATTCATGCTTGTTGAAAAGTGTCAGAAATGAATGGAACTGTCTGCATCTTAATTGACAGTATCTCTGATGTGGAAGGACACTTAAACATCATGTCACATTTCACACCTTTTAATTTTACTTTTACGATAGTAAAAAGTTGTTTTCTTTACTTTTTTGCTGAATTGGTTTTCTGAGTGACCCCAATTAATTTTAATAGTCAGTTTACTTTATAAATACACGATCAGTTACTTGTATACCTAACATACTTTACATTTCCCAGCACTGAAAGGCTAGTACAGGAGTGAAGTTCTTCTCTTATACATACATTGAGTATAGTAAGCATCGTGAATGTCCATCCGAACTGTCATTAACTAACTACTAATTAGACACGTTTATTTCTGCCTCAGACGTTATATTTTGAGAACAATGAAATTTTTTCACTGTATTTATTAGTCCTAATTAACAGTTAAAGTTACTGCCGAATAAATGTTGCTCGTTTGAGGCATAGAAGTAAGGAGATTTAAGGACAAAACAGTACGCGAATCATGCCTAAATCTCGCCTCTAAGACAAAAGTTATTGACCTGGCGTGCAATTTTATATTCAATTGAACATTTTAGGAGTAGTTGAATGTGCCGGATTATTTTTATGGAATAAATATAGTAATATAAAGATGCAATGTACATGCACATAACTATTCTTTGAACTATTGCTGCATAAAGATTATCATGACATTTATTTTAAATTGCTAAAACACATTTCCTGTAATTTTTTGACCGAGATGAAATAAGTTTTAGAGATTACTGGAGTACCTGAAAATGATATAGACATTGGCAACGTTTTTGAATGCTATTGCTAAGCAGACATTACTTACACAGGTAAGTAATATTTGAATATACTTCAATCGACCAAATATCTACACAGTGTTCGGCGGCCTGGGAAGGCGGTCACTTCAATACTAAAGGGAAAAAAAGATACAGACATTGCCTGAGAGGAAAGAACATACTGGGATTTCAGTCCCGCAACTATACGATGAGAATGCCGTGAATCCAGTTAGTGTGTTTGAAATAGCTGAACTAAAAGCTCGTAATAGTTTTTTCGTGTTAGATGAAAATGCTGAAAATGTATATAAATAGCACATAAGTCTGTCAAACATAAAGTTTTCAGTAACATAAATATGGCTTTCAAGTGATTGTAAAAATGTGTGTTGCTACTAACTAGACAGATCAGCGTGATTGGTCTTTTGCTGCTGTTTCCAACAAAGAATACGAATCCGTATGTATAAGAAACGTTTATCCAGCAAAAGAAGTTCTGCTCTAGGGGTTTAACTGAGAAGTAAATTATATTCAACCAACAAAAAAAAAGTACTCGCAGTATATCTCTCTCTTTAATTACCAACACAGAACTTAAAGTAATCAATCTTCCACTCGGTTTTCTTTTTCACTCTTTAACAAATATAGTCAGAGGGAAGAGAGATAATATTTTCTTGCCCACTTCAGCTGGAAATAAAATGTATTTTACATCTCTCTTAGATGTGAGTAAGCGAATTTCGTTGTCCATCATAGTAGGTTAAACCTTCCTTGGATTGTCATTGAGGTTTTATCTTGTTTTCACTTTGTTATGTAAGCTTTCAGGCATCTGTGTAAAGCTTGAGGCCAAAATACGTGCAAAAAATTTTTACATTCTTTCTAGAATAATTCGGATCAATGTTTTTCACAATTTTTTTAACTAAATCGGACAATACCTCAAAGCGCAGTTTGTCGTCACATTCAATTTCATTATTTTTCGCTTTTTTGAAACATTGAATACAAATAATGTCAATTCGACGACTATATTACGAATTCTATTTACTTTGCATTGTGATACAAACACGGTGATTTACCGTATAATTAGTTTTGGGCTCCGTTTTTTAGCGTAAAGTAAATATAATTCGCAATATACTTGCGTATTTAACATTTTCGCAACCAAAATTTCTATGTGAAATACGATATTGCTCCAAGCGACTTAAACGGGGCCTTGAGTGAGTCTTATTTACAAGATTTTATGTACCTTGCAGTGTTCGTATGTATGTAAGTTACGAGTTCCAACATTTGAGTACCTCTTTTAACCACTTGCTAGTATCCGAATGAGCTGAAATTTTGCATACTTACGTGAAAATTCGGTGACATTGCAATAGTATAGTATTATTAGAGATGATGGTTTATCGCGGGAAAAGTTGACTGTTTGATGGATTTCAATACACGTCCAGCTTACCAGAAGATTACTGGCTTTAGCTTGTACGTGGAGCTGTTGCCCTATTTGACTGAGCCAATAAGAATCCCGATATTGTAATATTTGATGCCTGGTATTGGTCTGCAGACGGCTACGTTGTGTCAGTGTTTTCAAGGCTATCTTGGCACAAAACATTTTCGCGATATACCATCATCTCTAGAATACTACTGCATATATTATTACACTATTAAAAATAAGTGAACTTGATCGTAAAAACATGGTTGTTTTCTAATCACGGGCTCAACCCGTTTAATAAAAAGGCCTTGCCCTTCTATTCCGGAATCTCTGGGAGGGTGAACCAATATTTCTCCGGTCCCGCGGGAGCAACAAGAATAAACAAAATAAAAAAATAAAAAATGAAACATCAACACAACATAAACGACGCCTTGAAAAGGCTTGAAACAAAAAAAAGTTTATATATATATATATATATATATATATAAAGTAAGTTCCAAAGGTTTAAGATTATTAACAAAAATATAAATAATAATAAATAATGTTACTTGGAAGTAAAAATAAAATAAAATAAGTGCTTAAAAAAGTGAACTAAAATGTAAAAAAAATTTATGTTATACTTGTTTTATATGTACATGGTTGGTATATTCTAGGTTCAGAATGCCCCCTCTCTTGATAACTAATCATAATATAGGCGTACGTAGGTAAGTAATTTATGTGACGTAAATAATTACGTAGATATTTTCAAAATAAAAAAAATATTTATGCGCCTACTATATTCATATGTGACAAATGAAACTCAAATAAATTTATTTTCACTTTAAACTTAAGTATTAAAAAAACGGTTTTTAAAATAATTTATTTTCGCTTAGCCACAAGCTGTTCTAGCAGCTATGGTCATTCTACTGTCTTTCACACGCTTTTGAAATTCCGGAATGTCTGTTCTGACACGATGTCACTGCTCATATTGCCTTAATTTCATCACAATTTTTTATTTTTTATTTGTACTTTTTTTTCTTATTTTAGACACTAAATGTGTCTAAATTTGGCTCTTATGAATTTTTTTATCTCTCATAGTTTTCGCGTAATGGCTTGTTAAAGTGATATTTTGCATGTTTCCGTTTTAAGGAATACACTAAAACCAACTGATAACCAAACTCAAAAAATCACAGTGGATAAAAACATTACAGGCTACAATGTCATGCTCATAAAAATAAAGAATAAAAATTATTTGTATTTAAAAATGCTAAAACAAAAATTTAAATTTAAAAAATTCAATAATTTTTTTTAAATACAAATAATATTTATTATTTATTTTTATAAGCACGACGTTGTAGCCAATAATGTCTATATCCACTGTGCTTATTTTATTATTATTTTTTTTTTAGTTTGGTGTATCAGTTGGTTTTAGTGTAGTCCTTAAAACGGAAGCATGCAAAATATGACTTTAACAAGCCATTACGTGAAAACTATGAGCGATAAAAAAATTTCACAAGAGCCAAATTTAGTCACATTTTGTGTCTAAAATAAGAAAAAAATATCTTGTACAAATAAAAAATAAAAAATGGTGGTGAAAATTGTGTTAGACCACGCCCATAAGCGAGCGGTTCACCTGTTTTCAACGCCTTTTTAATTTTTATATTTGTACCAGATATTTTTTTATTTTAAACATACATTTTTAATGAATCTTCCTCTTAGGAATTTTTTGTATTTCTCATAGTTTTTGCGTAATGAGTAGTAAACGTCAAAAATTGAGTTTACGGTTTTAAGTACGCCACTTAAACCAACTGACATACCAAACTGAAAAATTCACATTATATAACAATGTTGTAGGCTATGATTTGACATATATAAAACAAAAAAAAATATTTTTTTGTGTTTCTAAAACAATTTTGATATTTCAAATTTTCATTTCAAAATTCAGCATTTTTATTAAATACAAATTATATTACTTTCTATTTTAATATATATCAAATCATTACCTACAACATTGTTATAAAATCTGAATTTAATCGGTTTGATATGCCAGTTGGATTTAGTGGCGTACTTAAAACCGAAGTGCAAATTTTGACGTTTACGACACATTACGCACAAACTATGAGAGATACAATAGTTTCCTAAGAGGTATATTTAATCACAAGTGTTGTCTTTAATAAAAAAAATATATACCTGGTACAAACGTTAAAATAAATAAAGACGTTTAAAACTGAGATGAACCGCGGTCTTATTCGAAACACATTAATTCGCTATCAATTTTAGAATCATGTGCCGAAGTTATAAATGCGATTTTTCTCGTTGCTCGTAAGTATCCACGAAATTTAATATTTAGTTCTGTTTTGCCAACTTCTGGCTGTCGTTTTTGCTATGCATGAGAGACCTGACGCAGAAGGGAATAATAAATGTCGAACGTTTAATCAGCATGCACTTCAAGTAGAACATAGTCTCATATCTGCGACTGAATCCCGCCACGCTTCAAAATACTGTTTGTGATTAAGTGGGCACATTTTAGCCCTGTTTTTTTCTTTCAGCCAACTTGAAATTTAATCCAGTTTCTCATATTACAATTTGACATAGCACCCTAGCCAATAATCAAGGACTATGGATTGTATCGTTCAGAAAAGTTAAGGTGGCCGTATGTTCAAACTTCCGAATGGTGTGTAGAGCTTCAGGCCTTTCAAGAATATTAGAAAACTGCTTAGCTTGCGTAAGTTATTAGTATTTGTGAATAGAATTCAAAGATCTTTACTCACCATTTCAAGTCATTATCTTACCTTTAATGTGTTTTTTTACATGCAGAAAATGGTGAAAATAGGTACTTGTGATGATTTTTAGGTCTGAATATTTTGGTGAAGAATCTTTCACTTGGCACAGGCGTATAAAATACACACTTACTCACAATATTGTGCAATAATATAGTGGAGCCACGACTGAGTTTTTTATAAAAGTGTATAGTCGGCCACGACAGTTCAGTGACTTGCACCTAGAAGCCAGAGTGAGGCGTGATGCACGAGCTGTGTCATCATTATCACCTCCGCACTTCTAGACCTTGTAAAATACGATCACCCAGGCAGCCACCTTAACGTGGAAACAATAAAGTATATTAAAATTTTTTTTCAGACATAGCAGTCTTAAAAAAAAGCTCACTTTACGACAAACGTTCCTTAACCTGAGTAACAAGAGTTTGACGTAATGTAAAACGAATCACCTTTTTATGTTCACCCAAGCACAACAGCTATCACTCTCGAAGCTCCGGGTTCGAATTTTTTGCTTGGGCGGTAAGCATTTTTCGTAGGTGAAGTTTAGTTTTCTTGGATAGTTCCATTTTCCACTGCTCTTCTGTTATTTCGTAACTATATTGTACCAAAAATACATTATTGTGAAGTTTTAAAAATTAATACAACAATTAAAAAATATATTTATCGACGCCACGTACCACACGCTTAAAATGCGTTACAGTTTGTTCGTGAATACGTTCTTTTTTACGAAACTTCTACACAGGTGCCCATTTTGTAAATGCACAAAAAATAATACAATTTAAACGAAGACGGAAAGTTAATTGCAAAGCATCACGCTAATTAGA